>APFE030410175.1:109725-124730 GCA_000404065.3 Pinus taeda | reverse complement strand
CATTGGCCACACGCCGAAAAGTGCGAACCCAGTCACGTGGCATGCCAACCACATGACGCTGCATATCCTCAGGAAGATCCTCTATGGCAGCCATCGGTACTCGGCAGCTCAGTCTCGTCAAGTGTCACTGGACGTTATTTAGAGTTCGTTCTGTATCAGCAACCGCCTCTTCAGCTCCTCGGCTGCACCGTCCGTGCTGCGGGAACGCATCTGGTCGTACTAGCCCAATATCTGGAACATGATCATTATATTATTCATTTGAATCCCATCAAAAATATTTTTCAAAATGCATCCTTATATTTGAAAAATCCAAAAAATCATAAAATCAAAAAATTCTTACCAATCTCGCCCCATGCTGCGTTCGGTGGTAATGGTAGGTCAGGATCTCCTCAGAAATCCAGCCCTGCATAGGGGTAGTCATCTACGGCGATGATCTGTTGATCCCACCAGGTGAAGAAATCATCATCAAAGGCAGTCCTTGGGACCTCCCCACCCCCCAGATGTTTCATCAGATCAGCCTACCGGCCCATGCGTGGATCGCGTGGGGTGCTGATGGAAACTGCTACCCTGGGGTGGAGTGCGGGAACCTTCTCGAAAAAAGAAAGTACACAGGATAGTCCCATATCCAAAGTTCTTGGTCTGTCCCCTCTTGATAGAAGTGAGCTGGCACTTCATTTTGGCTAGAAGAGGAGTACACCAGTCGAACACAGTAGTGAGACAGTCAACTGCCACGCTCATGGTTAGCCGTGATGCCTGATGCAGAGAGGACGATCCGTTCACTCGAGCTATGGTGAATAAGATTATCCTCAGTGATAAACTCGCCACATGTGTGATAGAAATCAGGCTCCCAACCTTCTTGGGATGTCTTGGGAAATATATTTGTACGTAGTCCTCTATGGTGAGACTGCTCCGTGTCCTGCCCCGGGAATGTAATACCTCTCCCCTTCGGGAAAGGCCCGTGATGAAATAGATATCCTCCACTTCTACCTTGAGTGGCATATGGTCAATCATAAAGGCTTCCTCCTTGACATCCCATAATCAATGAGCATCTCAAGCAAACGTATGTTTGCTTTCATATTCAACAGTTTGAAGAATTTAAGAAAACTGCATCCCCGTAGGGCATCCAAAGCTTCAGGATCATTCATGACTTCATTATCCACTGCTGCGTGCTCTCTTTCACGCCAAGTGACCAGCATTCTGAGAAAAAAAATATTTGCAACCGTTAGTTTTTGTTTAAAATTGGTTCGCGGCGTATACGTGGGTTCCTATGTACACAGTCGCGTATAGGGCCCGCGTGTACACGGGTTTCATATTACCAACCCGCGTATATGCTGCGGTGAAATTTTGGGCAAAAATTCAACGGTGAAACATTAATCAAAAATCTTAAAACCAGTCACAATCAATTGCAAGCTAAGTATAAGAGTTACCTGGAGGTTTTTGAAGAATTTCAACGGTCGAATTTGGTATACGGGAAGTTTGCTCCTTTTGCTCCAAATCTTTGCTCTCAAACTCAAATGGTAAAAATCGTGAGTCCAAAATCCCTTTTATAAGTTTTGGAAATGAAAATTTTTTTCAAAATTTTATTTTGTTTGGCCTCATGTGACTTTTAACTTGGGAGCTTGGAATGTTGAGAATGGTTTGTTTTTCAGGACATTTTGGACGTTTTTTCGACATTTTCGACACGGTTCCATGACTGTTGACCTGTCATGACAGGTATCATTTTCTCACTGGAATATAGGTTAGCGACACCATTTTTCCGTTGCATTATGCATACTAGCCTTCATTCGCCGATACATCTGCCATAGGGTCGACCCCATCGTGTTATGGTTCATAAGCCATCTTCACTCGCCGATTTTTGAAATCATGACACGATGGTAGAGCCATCCTTTACATGGGCATCGTAGTTAGCACCTTACTGACATTTGTTGCCCATGCTGCTCTAATTTGAGTAGGCTCGGAAGCCCTCTGTAGTCCCGCCATGACTTATGCGTTGAAGACTCATTCCTCTTAGCTTCTTCGCTTTGTTCTAGCCTTATATCCTAGAGGCTCCTTTGTGTTGAGTTGTACTACTGCATTGCATGTTGACCACTTGCACCTTTTGGCCTAGAGCCGTCTTCACTTGGACTCGTGTTTAAGCCAACTTTTGACCACGACGACTGCAAAATCAACCTTGCATACCTGTGACTTCTGCAACTTGACACACCTTGACCCGTGGAAGGAACACACCTTTGAGTGTCACTGACCAGTTTTTACCTCCCTGCATTGAGCATAGGAATGTTCCATTCCCAGGAACTAGATCATCTGTTTCACCGACACTCGTTCTTTCGACTATACCATAGCATTCTTTTATTTCTTTTTCAAGCTTAACAGAAAAGGACAAAAAATTTAAATATTTCAAAAAAGAGTGGGAACGGGACAATATTTCCATTTATTGTTGGTAGCTAGAGTCAGTCATGTCGCCCTTAAAGAAAGAACTCAAAACAAAGTCTCCTCCATTTGGGCGAGATTTAGTTTGACTTAGGTACGCCTCAACCTTGTTATTGAGTCAGTTCTCCCCCGATTGGTTATCTCTTCCAATCATATGGAGGGTTCGTTCGTGCCTCCTGCATGAAGAACTTATACAGAGTCATCATATGCTGCCACATAGTCACATTGAGTCGTGCTTTTGTTCAAGGGAAGTTAGCCTGAGTCGGCCTCTCTGTGGTGTCTCTTGACTCATTTTTCAATCGGCCATCCCTGGTTGTCAGTTTCAGGTCTATTATCACATCAGATATATTGGTCCTTTACTCATGCCAGTTTGAGAAGGTCTCCATTGACTTCTTACTGGCGGGTCTTGTCCTTATCGACGACGACATCTTGCTCTGAGGACAGGCCTAGAGCTGCACCCTGGCCCTATTTTCATTATTGATAGGTTACCTTATGCTCAGCATCGATCAGTATCATGGATCTTTGACTGAGTGGTTTCCCTTGTGTTCGACATCAGCTTACATTATCACACATTGGGATTCGTGCAGTACCTTGGTTTCCATTTGACCCTATTGGTGGATACCTCGCCTCTGTGTCAGCTTTCATTATTGGTTGGTGTTACGCAGTAATTTGTCATCGTTGGTCACCATCCTTGTTACCCCTGCTTTTGCACACTGGAGGACACATTTATGGACCTGTGACCAGTGACACAACTTAAAAACACTTGCATTGGATTCTCCTAAGTATGAACTTCAAAATCCCTGAAGACACCTTTCGAAGATTAACCCTAAAAAATGCCCTTTTTCCATTAGCGCGGGTCCACAGTGTCTAACCCGTGCCAATGGCTCAGTTCCTCCAAAGAGGGCGCGCCCATGGACGCACTGTCACAGAAAAAATCCCGCGCCACCCAAAATTGGTCATGATTTTTGGCCAGCGCGCACTGAAGTGTTTTCTCCTCCATTGCTCGTGCAGTCCTCTGGGGAAAAATCCCATGGAAGTGGTCGAGTGTCGTCTTTTTCATCCATGACAACCCAGTTCAAAGGCTATTCTGGGACAATGCCAAATCTTCAGTAGGTTCCCGGATACAATGAATACTTCCTCCCCCTCCATCTATAAATGTCTGTCACCCTGCATTGAACCAACTAGTTTTTGGTGAGAGCTAAGATTATGCTGGATTGATAGCAAGAATTGAGAGCCATAGAGGAGTTATGCTGCCCAAAAACTGAGAGAGGAAGTCACTTTGCAAGGCATGTTTGAGGAGATTTCAACGTCAGGCCTCTTTGGTTGTAATCCTTCTCTTCTTTTATTGAATAATGAACGACTATCATTATGGTTCCACTCACGTGTCCTCTGATGATATTTGAGTTATATCTTGCTTGACTGATATATAATTGCATGTACTGGATTTACGCTTGTGTTGGATTGTTCATTGTTTGTGCAGGTGTCCATACGTGGAGCGTAAGGATAGTGACCGGCCAAAGCTAAAGGACGGGAGCGGTGTTTCTTCCACAACAAATAGCGTTGGATTCCAGGTAGATCTTTCTGATCGATCTTTAAATTATGCAATTAGGAACCTGTGTGTAGCGTGTGTGATTGTTGCTAGACCCGTGTCGGGCTAGTGGGATCGCCTCTGTCCGCAGAGGGGATTTACCAGCTCAACAATTTGGCGAATCCGCTGGGGATTTGCTTGTTGATTGTTTTTGTATTGTTAGATTTGTAAATTGTGGATGGAGTCTGAAGAGAGGCCAGGTAGCCTTCGAAACACTTCTGCTATGCAGAAGTGAAGTAGATCAACGCCACTTCAGTCGATCTCCGGTTCGGTTTACAAATTGGACAATCTCAATCTTGCCTTGCATGTCATTTTTCCCTCATTTATTTGTTTGAATAATTTCTTGGTTAGAGTTCTTGCTATTTTTTTTACTTGCTGGCTCTTTCTAGATACTAGAAGCCAAGCCTGAGACCATCCGTTCTGTCTTTTTGCCTGGCAAACTCCGCCAATGCGTTTTTTCTTTAAACAGTCGCGCTGGTTGGCGCGTGTTGCTCTCAGACAACCTGCACCAATCTCTATTTAGCGCGAGTTGCAGACTTACAGTCGCGCCGCACTGGTTAAGTTTTTTAATTAAGCTTGTTTGCCAATCTCTTAAGCTTGGGTCTGTGTCTTTCTGCTCTTTTTATACCTCCTGGAAGTCTGTTGGACTGATATTTGGCTGATCGTTCTTTCCATCCTTCAGTTGTTTGCCTTTGTCCATCGATTTTACATCTTGGCCTTTGTGGCTTTGTTATCGAGCCTTCTGTTGGATTTATGATTTACAGATCCAGTCATTTTTATTGATTGATTTCCATACTCTTCTGGTTGTTTTATGAATTTTACATTTCATGCTGCAAGTGTCTCGCTTTTAGCTTGCTTGTTTTTACCTGACTTCATTGGGACTTAGCTTACATAGTTCTTTGAAGATCTTGGCTTTTCTTTGCCTTGCTGGGTTATTGTTCATGTTTCAGATCTGGTGATAGATTCTTTGGAATGAATTATCTGGTTGTGAATATCTCTTGAAATCCATTAAGTGCATTATACTATTTTTTTAAAAGAAAAGAAAAAAGATTTTTGTTTTTCACCAATTAGCATGTTATATTAATTTTTGCTTTCAAAAAAGAAAAAAGAAAAGATTTTTCCTTTCTTGTTATTAGATGCATTAGGATTTGTGGGATCGTTTTGTTTGTGTGAACCTCTTAACTCTTCTGTAGCTAGAATTCATCCAAACGAAACGAATACAATTCTCGCATGTAGTTGCATTTAGGACATTTCAAGAGATCGCATACAGTAAGATCGGAAACTGAGACTTAATCAAAAGATAAACCATAAAATTAATTCAACGAACCTAACAACGCATTGAAACTTAACGCTCACATTCTAGAGGTCTAGGTTAGAGACGTGTTCTGGCGTCGTTAAGCCTGGTAGTTTATCGTTGAGTGGTTGGGTGATTCCTCCACGGTGAAACGATAGGTGCCAGTACGGACTGTGCTCCCACGTACCATCGAGTATAAATTGGGAGACCCATATAGGCTTGCAACCTTTGATCCATAGGAAGCCGAGTCTGCCGCCCTACAAACCGTAATGCACTGAACACAGAATTCGGGAAGATTGACTGCAGTACGGGAAGTCCTTGGTGATCTTCTGATCGCTAAGGTGTATAAGCAGTTTTACGGATTGTTTGGCACACCCTTTTACCTAGATTTCCAGAGTAGTCAACTTTTGATCCTTTTCAGACTGTCTAACAGAAAAGGTGTAAGTGAGCAGCTTATCACTTCGTGCTCAGTAAACAATCGAAGGAGACTAGAGTCAGCTTTTCGTCCTTTTCTCGACTCTTTAAAGATGAAAAGGTCAAGTCAAGTGTCTTAATAATTTATCTGGCCACGGTCACATAACCCGGTTAATTTTGTTTGCGTTAGTCTGCGTAGGGACTGGTTTCGCTAGTCTCCCTAGGATTTTGTGAAGTTTTCACCCTGGCGGAACTACCCATTTCGCCTTCCGAGGGTCCGGTTGTGAGTCAAATTCTCCCTATTGTTCCAAGCATACAACCGATCAGCTCTCGCGCTCCAGGCAACAAGGATTATCAGTTTTATACCAACCCCATTTGGGAACCTTCTCAGAACGGTATCCCTTTCTGGGAATATACTTCTCCTCAGAAACCTTTTCCTTCCGACATGGACAACCCATCACCTACTACTACTGATGAATCCGGCATGCGAGGGGATGAAATCCCTAGCACGATGGAGTCTACACATGTTAGTAGGAACGCTTCTACCAGGGGACTGCCTCTTGGTTATAAAGCCTTGCGCGATTTTATATCATCTCCTTTTCCGACCTCTATTTGGTCACCACCCGTTTTCTCCAACACGGAGCCATCGACTCCGCCACCTCGCAGTACAACTACTACTTCGGTGACAATTCCTCCGCTTATATCTGTGGCTTCTTCAATGCCTATTTCTAGCCGACCTTCGTCCTCTTTATTTGCAGGCTTTGATCCTACATCTAATGAATCACTTAGGGGGCACTATGATTAGTACCTACCACCCTTTGGTACTAGGGCGGGTCAGTTATCAGTTGGAGAGATTTCGGTCCCGCTATCCATAGATTGGGGTTCCACCTCCTACCATGTTGGTCAAGCGTTGTACGCTCAACCTGAGATACCACACCAGCAAAATCTACAAGGACAATCCTTCCAAGGAAATCCTTTTGCTTCTAGCGGTACTTTTTTCACTCCTCATACTCAACCTGCTGGCAACCCAGGTCACCCTTCCATTCCACAAGTTCAACCTAGTCTCCAGCAAGGTTCCCATACTGGACCAACTGGCCAATCGTTTGTTGATCCGAACCAGCCTAACATCTAGTATACCCAAGTTTCGGGTCAAGCTGCCCAAACAATTGGTCAACCAACTGTCCAATATACTCAGTTTTCTAAACAAACTAGTCATCCTCAAACCCAACCATCTGGTATGGGAGGATAACCCTCTGCTGCACATCAGCAGGGAGGCCAAACTCAGTATCAGCAGGGAGGCCAAACTCAGTATCAGCAGGGAGGCCAAACTCAGTATCAGCAGGGAGCCCAGACTCAGTATCAGCAGGTAGGCCAAACTCAGTATCAACAGGTGGGCCAACCTCAATACCAGCAAGGTTATCCCTTCACTCAAATAGCCCAAGGTTACCCATCTACTAGCGTTGCTCAACCTGGCACCTGGACCCAGGTTGGATCTCAAAATCCATCTGGTTCCCAAATGCAGTCTGGAGGTCAATCTCAAATGTATTACCAAACTCAGCCTGGGTCTCAAACCCAATTTGGGGCCCCACCGCATTACGGTTACCAGCAACCCCAAGGCCAACCTCTATTTGCCCCTTACCAAAATTACCAACAGCCACATGCTACTCCTACAGCATCGTTTGGTAACCCATATGTTGGGGGGCAGAATGCTAACCCCTATACCCAGCATACTATGGGGGCAAATCCATCAGGGCAAGGTCCTTGGGGGCCACCACCACCTGGTTGGAATCCGAGTGTCCCATCGTTCCAACAACCTCAGATGTCATTTAATCCTCAATTACCATTTTTAGCGACTCTTAAATTACTGGATGTGTCTAAATTGACTAATGACCCTATCCTTCATAATCCTTACTGGCCTTCGGTTCCCACCAAGATTCCTGGCGATTGTCTGAAATTTGATGGCAAAGCTAATGAAGATCCGCAAGCTCATGTCATGACATATCATCTATGGTGCTCATCTAATTCATGGCTTGATGATTCGATTCAGCTTCGCCTGTTTCAAAGGACTCTCACCGGCTCCGCCGCTAAATGGTATATTGAGCTAAATCACGGATCCTTTCAGGATTTCAACTCTATGGCTATGGCATTCCTTACACATTTTCAGTTGCCCATTCAATATGAAACGGGCACGCACCTCCTTACGTCCTTACGACAATCAACTGCTACACACATCTCTGATCATATCCATGAATGGAGACGACGTAGACGTATGATTAAATTTTTGATTCCCGACCAGCTTCTCACAGATTGGTTCACAACTTCATTCATGCCTCCTATAGCTCGGGATATCGCAATGGGAGCGTGCGTTACTGAAGAGCAAGCTATTGCGCGTGCTCAGTACCTTGACTTAGTTTATTCCCAGTCAGGTACCTTATATGATTATTTGCCTGATGCCCCTCGACTTGGAACGTCCAAAACCCCGCCAACACCCACAGTTGACGGGATTATCGGGTCTGTGAGTTCATCCTCCAAGAAAAATTCCGCAAACCCTGGGAATTAAAAGTCTAATACTCCAAACGAAAACACTTCCCAGGATACTCCTCCTCCTAAATCCACTTCGGAGGTTAATGCAGTTCAGTCAACCAAGACTGACAAAACATCGAAATCAAAGAAGAAGGAGAAAGGAAAAAACAAACCGGAACCACCTAAGCAGGAACAACCTAAACCTCAATCTAAGGAGAGTGTCAAACGCAAACCCAAGTACCCTTGCTTTATTTGTGATGAGGACCACTACACCAAAGACTGCCCTCGGCGGTCTGAAGTTAGTCGTTTGTTGAAAGGCTCTCTTGGGGTTCCTGCGGTTCTTAAAGAACCCTTTCCTTCGCAGCAGACCCAGATGGTCGCTGACCCCTCTCAACCTCCCTCTTCTTTCGGGTCCCAAGTGTTTATGGTGGGTACGGTCCCTATTAACATCAGTACTCGAACAAAAGAATATCCATCTGCTGGCAAGGAGCCTGAAGCTACTCCCAGTGCTCCTCCTTTCAGTTCAAGCCCTCTCCATATCGAGAAACCTAGTGCTGAAGTGCCCGTCTGACCCCCTCCAAAAGGAATACTCCATAAATCTTCTTACAACCCAAATGCCCATGCTGCTCAGCACTATAATATCATTGAGGATTTAGCCCAGACTCCGTCGGCTATGTCCGCTTTAGAAGTTCTCCAGAGCTGCCCCTCTCAGAGGAAGTCCTTCCTATCCGCCATCGGCGGTATAGATCCGGCAGATTCGGATTTGATTACGTTCGATTTAACCTGCCATACTCAGAGACTGCCTCCCCAAATCGCTTTTCTCATACAGGTAGTTATCAATAAGAAAACTATTCATCGCACAGTCATTGACGAAGGTGCTTCCACTTGCATCATGTCTGTGGCTTGTTGGAAAGCTATTGGTTCTCCAACTTTGAGTCAGTCTCCCACAACCTTGGAAGCTTTCGATGGAAGAGCCTCATGACCTTACGGTATTCTCCCACGATTACCCATTTCTTTGGAAGGAAAAACGGTCAAGATGGAAGTTGAAGTTGTAGACGCTACTTTGACATACAACCTCCTTCTCGGACGCAGTTGGATTTACGCGATGCAAGCCACTGCTTCATCCTACTTTCGTATCATCCACTTCCCTCACCAAGGGAAGATTATTACGATCGACCAACTGAACTTTTTCGCTTCCTCTTCAGAAGGAACCATCCCCTTTGTGGAACATACCACGAAGTCACTTGAGAGTCTCAGTCACAGACTTTTTAAAGATCCTGCCCTTATGGGTGTTTTTCCAGCCTCACCTCCCAATGTCGCTTCCGTCAATATGATCTCTACTTGTCTTGATCCATGGGTTGTTCCTCCCACCGACCAAGTAGATTCATGGGGCGACAAAATGCCGTTGAGTCCCGCCGAACTCAACTATGTTGAAATCGTCGCTGCATCGGCTCCCGAACTTGCTCTTTCAAGCCATATTTTTCACACACTCGCTCCAACTCTAGGGATTGAAGCTCCGGCATCTTCGGATCCTCTACACCAGATATTCTCTTCCGATGAAGCAATTATAGAGACCATGTCTCTCGAGGAACCTCCTTGGCACCATACCCATCATCGTTCCTCATTACCATCTTTCCCTCAGAATGAGCCAGCTGCTATTCAACAGTTTGCTCCTTGTTCCCCATTTCGATTCCTTCAGTCCCCTGTTCACGTTTATCACTCATCTTCTAAAGGTAATATGGCGAACATCACGCAAACCCAACCCATCAACATCTCTATCAAACCTGGGATTGTCGAACATGTTCATATCGGAGTCACTTGTACTCCGGAGGAGATTCAAATTTACTCGAAACTTTTTCGCGAATTTCACGATGTTTTTGCTTGGTCTTACGAAGAAATGCCCGGCATTGATCCTAGCATCGTGGTGCATGAAATCATTACATACCCCGGTGCTAAGCCTGTCCGGCAACGTTTACGTCAAGTACACCCTCGAAAAGCTACAGCGATCAAGGCCGAAGTGGAAAAACTTCTTAAAGCTGGTTTCATTTATCTTATCCCGCTCACAGATTGGGTTTCCAATATTGTACCTGTCACTAAAAAACAGGGAACTATCAGTGTCTGTGTTGATTATCGTGATATCAATCGGGCCTGTCCAAAAGATAATTTCCCCACACCATTCATTGATCAAATTATTGACGAGTGTGCGGGAAGCGAAATGTACTCTTTCATGGACGGCTTTTCTGGTTATAACCAGATCAATATTGCTCCTGCTGATCAACACAAAACTGCTTTTATCTGTCCGTGGGGTACTTTTGCTTATAAGAAGCTCCCTTTTAGTCTCAAAAATGCCAGGGCTACATTCCAACGTGCAATGTCTTATGCTTTTCATGATATCCGACACATTGTACAGCCTTATCTGGATGATCTTCCAGCTCATTCGGCTAAGCGTAAAGACCACCCTGCTCATCTTCGTGAAATTTTTCTTCACTGTCGACACTACAATACCAGGCTTAATCCTCATAAGTGTGTCTTCTGCATAGAAACGGGTCGACTTCTCGGATTTGTCGTCTCCCAAGAGGGCATCCGTCTGGATCCCCTCAAAGTCGAAGCTATCAGAAATCTCCCTCCCCCTGCTACTTTACACCAACTGCAAAGTCTGCAAGGAAAAGCGAACTTTTTACGTCGTTTTATCCCGAACTACGCCGAAGTGGCTAAAGGCTTTACGCGGCTACTTAAAGAGGATGTCCCTTTTCATTGGGATGCGGTGGCTCAAGAATCTTTTGAGCGTCTCAAGGGTCTCCTTGTCTCTGCTCCATTGCTTCGGCCTCCAAATTATCATCGTGACTACATCCTATATTTAGCCGCTGCCGACACCACTATTGGTATGGTTCTTGTCCAAACTGACGACGATGACACTGAGCATGTCATTTATTATCTCAGTAGAAACCTCCTTGACACGGAAACTCGATATGCACATGTCGAGAAATTGGCGTTAGCCGCTGTTTGCGCTGTCCAACGTTTCCGCCACTACATTCTGCTACGCACTGCTACAATGATTTCTGATTGCAACCCCATGACCTATATCTTGTCACGCCAGTTGCTGGGGGGCAAATACTCTAAGTGGATTGTCATTCTCCAAGAGTTTGACTTGGAGTTCGCTTCCGCTAAATCTAAGAAATCACTGGTTTTCGCTGAGTTAATTTGCTCTTTGCCATCTTCTTCTTCGCCATATCATACGGAAGATCACATCCCGGATGAGACCTTGTCTCTCATCAGCATCCTCGACCCCTGGTATGGTGACATTCTCACGTATTTGCAAACGTCCTCCTTCTACCCGGGCACTTCTAAAGACGCTCGAAGAAGGATTCGTCATCAATCCAAACCATATCGGATCATTGGAGATACTTTGTATTGCCTCGGCGCCGACTCTGTTCTCCGCCGTTGTCTTACTCACGAGGAAGCTGAGAAAGTCCTCAATGACTGCCACTCAGGTGCTTGTGGCGGCCATATGTCTGGCTATGCTACTGCTCAGAAAATCCTTCGTGCTGGCTACTTTTGGCCTTCCATCTTCAAGGATTGCATTCTTGCAATCCATTCCTGTCACGAGTGCCAAATTTTTCAACGGAAGATGCGGGCACCCGCTGCTCCTTTGCACCCTGTTGTTACCGTCGGCCCTTTTGCCAAATGGGGCATTGATTATGTCACCTGTAACCCTCACTCGGCCGGGGGGCATGGGTACATCATCGTCGCCGTTGATTATTTTACTAAATGGGCCGAGGCGACGCCTACACTCAATGAGGACGGTCACACAGCGGCACAATTTTTGTTTAATCATGTTATTTCGCGATTTGGCGTCCCTCAAGCCATCGTCACTGATCACGGAAAGCATTTCCAGAATCATATGATGACAGAACTGACAACCCAGCTGGGCTTAAAGCACGATAGTTCTACCCCATACTATCCTTAATCCAATGGCCAAGTTGAAGCGATCAACAAGATCTTGGTTACTATGCTTCAGCGCACCGTTGGCGTGCACAAGTCCAACTAGCATTTGATGTTGTTCCCTGCTTTGTGGGCTTACCGAACTTCCGTGAAGGATGCCACTGGTTTCACTCCATTTCAACTAGTCTACGGACTAGAGGCTACCCTTCCCATCGAATGTGAGATCCCTTCATTAAAATTAGCCGTCGAGCTGCTTCCTAACACTACCCCATTAGAAGAACGCCTCCTTTATTTGGAGCGTCTAGATGAAACTCGTCGCCTAGCTAATCTGGCCATCGAAACGCAAAAGAGGCGGGTCAAATCTCACTTTGACCAGACTGTTCGTCCACGTTCCTTCAATGAGGGAGACTTCGTTCTCCTATATGATCAGGCAAATGGAAAGTTAGGACCAGGAAAGCTCGAATCCATGTGGTTAGGCCCTTACATTGTCAAGAAATTTTTAGACAAAGGAGCCTATGAGTTAATAGATTATGAAGGAAATCCTCTCGCGCAGCCTCGTAATGGGATGTATTTGAAAAAGTACTATGCGTGATGCTAGTACACTTCTTTTTGTATATACATGTACTCTAGCAAGTGTGTTGTGTATATGTGTTAGAATTTTTTATAGACTCAATCGTTGCTTGTCGCTTATTGTGTTTTCTGCTTCTTGTCCAGATGTCTAATACACCTTATATTGGTTTTGCTGATGGTGCCTGTCGCAATACTCGTAACTTATCCTCTGCGGCATGGGTGATCTATGATCCTCATGGTGAGCTGATAGATCTTCAAGGTGTCTGTTTGGGTCGTACCATGAATAATGTCGCCGAATATTGTGCTGTGATCGAGCTCCTTACTGAAGCAATTAATCTTGGTATTCGGGCATTAGTGGTAAACCTGGATTCTCAGCTTGTCGTCCACCAGCTCAATAGGCGTTATTCCGTCAAAGACCATCATATTTTAAGGTTGTATTTACGTGTAAGATTGTTAGAAAGGAATTTTGAGTTTATTACATATCAACATATTCCACGACAATTGAACACGGTATCTGATGCATTGGCTAATCATGTATTAGATAGACATTTGCGAAATTTGTAAATAACACATCATCCAACCAAGCACATGAAGTCACAATGAGAAACCATAATCATATGTATATGTGTGAGTTCAAACGAGCTTCTTTTTAACTTTTTAAAGCTCAGTAAAACCTAAGAAAATGTTACTTATGGTCTGCTTTTAGCTCTTTTCCTGACCTTTTAAAGCGGAAAAGATCGTCGAGTTGTCCCTCTTGACTCGTTAAACGGTTACTAAGAGGCGGTCGTTTTAAGTTCTTTTATCGACCCTTAAAATATAAAAAATATTACCGGGTTTTTGTCGTTTCAAACTCGTTAACGGTTACAAAACGACGTGATTTTGATCCCTTTTCTACTTTTTCAGGTCGAAATCACTATTCATGAAAAGTACTCCTCGGTCGTAATGATCGGGCGGTTCTTTCGGGCATCATTTTACACTTTTGGACCCGAGAGACACAACTCTACGAAAAAGAACCTCTGGAGTTTTCTTTTCCGTGTCTTTTTCAAACTCTCTAAACATGAAAAAGACTCCGAGTTTTACCTATGTCGGACTCGTTAAACCCTGACGACATTGGACTCGTCATTATGACGAAACTTGAGCTTCTCCTCCCTAGGGCTCGTTAAATTTTTACTAGGTTGGATTCGACCGAAGGTCGAACTTACACCACAAGCATATGCCATCCCCATCAAGCTTGTTAAAAATAATTGGGGTACTCGCCAGAAATGGCGGGGGAAAAAGAAAGTTTTGGAACCGTAATTATAGTCGTGTTGGCAGTATGTCGCTCTTGAACATGGCACTTTTCTGCTTTCGTGTCAGGGTGGGAATATCTCACTTCGTTTTCACTTGCCTCCGTGGGTTCGGGTGATCCTATTTGACCTCTCATTTGCTCATTGCCACGTCATCATGACCTCTGATCCATTGACGTCAAATACTGCCAACTCCACTGTCGTGCCGCCGACATGTTCAAGAGAAGTTGACCTCTGAAAGAAACCACCTCTGCCTGGTAGTTCATAAATCTTACTTCACAACATTGTCTCTTCCCGTCTCGTGTCGATGATGTGGGAAACATTATGGCCCACCTTCGACGAAGATCACTTCCTGTCGACTTCAGCTCATTATCGAAAAAAGTGACCTAGAGACTCCCTTCTGGTACCTTGGAACCTGCATGCCTCAATGGCAGGTTCTTCGTGTTCGACGCGAGGTTTTCATCATTGGCCTCCGATCGGATGACTCTACGGGTGTTCGACATCGGTTCTTTAATTCACACGCCGTAGACTGTACCTATAGTACCTTGAGGACCATTGTCATTATTGGTGGTCTCTCTCGCGCCTGTTAACAACTTTCATTATTGGCTGGTAATCAGACGATGTTCATGCATGTTCGACTTCAGCTTACATTTTCGCATGCTTGAACTTGTACTTGTGTTCGAGTCGAGGTGGAGCGCAAGACCCTGGATTGTGTCTGTTGTAATCCAGGCGTGATTTTGATACATGACTCTTTCACTGGATGGCTGCGACCATACCTGAGTCTATTCATCGATCCTAACTAGATGGCTGCGTCCATACTACGAATTTTGATCGTTATATACTCTTTCAATGGATGGCTGCGTCCATGCCACATATATCATGTATTTGAACTATCATACTGTATCTCTCCATGCAGATTCTCGGCGGCAGCTAGATATGGTCTTGTAAAGCACTTCACCTC
>APFE030410175.1:74606-91666 GCA_000404065.3 Pinus taeda | reverse complement strand
CCCCCCCCCCCTCTCAGTATTATTTCCAACAGTGATCTCTCTCTAGGGCTTGTAAGACAAACCCTCTGTTTCGACTTTCAATACCTTCGCGAAAGTACACGATCGACCTTTACACAGCTCCAACCTATAGCTCAGGTACTTTCACACTGTTGTAGTAGCATGTTGTGCAGATCCCTCAATTATCCTAAGTGATTTTCTTATCTTGTCAAATACTTAAAGTTTTCACCACGTAATCAGATATTCGTGATTGCATTCAATTATTCAATGTAGTTGCATTCATTCACACACCATATAAGCATAATAAAGGAACTTCGTACACAAAAATATCCAAACCCATCAACAGAACAAATACACAGAAATTGTAGAGTAACTCATTTTATTAATATCTATCAAGTATTACAGACTCTATTCACTCTACGCACGCAAATGCAAGGGTCTGTGCACTCAGCTGTGGACTTCTACCCTAGGCCTCTGCGCACTCAGCTGTAGAGCCTCTACCTATGCTACAACCCAAGACTTAGACTTCTTTCTCTAAGCTATGACTCTCTTCCTCATGTTCTCTTATTAATTACTTAGAGCTTAGCTCTTTTTATACAATCCCATGGTCCACAGACCATGGGTAGATCTCTTACAACCGACTTTACAAAACTAAGGGTGGACTACCCTTTGTGACACAATATCTTTGCACTCCGCGACCATAAAATGTGGAGTCTTTACAATAACATTACAAAAACTTGACTTAAACATGGGCTTTTAGCCCCAAAACTGCCCTTGGGGGATCCCGCTCCCAACAAAAACTCTTCCACTTCATCTCCATGGTTGTTGGTTTGGGTAATCTTATTTTCTTTCATTTGATCATACCTTCACAGAACCTCCATTTTGGTTTTGGGTCAATGTTTCCAACTGCTCCATTTCAGTGTCGCCAGTGTGTTCAACATAAGTCATTGAGCTTATATCCGTTACAATACTCTTAAGCCTTCATTCCATGTTTTCCTTTCCTGATCCAGTTCCATATCAACATCATTTTGTCTCAATCATTATACCTATTTCATGTCGTTGATGGGGGATACATCAAGGCCCTCCTGCGATGGGCCGCTTCCTGTCGACATCAGCACATTATCCAGGAAGTTGACTTAGAAACACCCTTCGGTACCTTGGTGCTTACATACATCAATGGCATGTTATCTCACTCTCAGTAACATATTTACATCATTGGCCTTTGACCCAAATATTTTGTGTGGTGTTCAACATAAACTCATTTATTCACACCATATGGATTGTACTTGCGTACCTTGAGAGCCATTAACATCATGGATGGTTTCTCTTGCATTTGTTAACAACTTACATCACTGGCCAGTAATCAAATGATGTCTATCATGTTCAACTTCAGCTCATTGATTCACAAGGTTAGACTCATATAGTGATTGGTCATGTGAACACCATAGAAGACCCTAGATCTAGTTTCTGCCATACGGGATGTGCTTTCAGGATTATACAGAGATCACTATGTATGATGGCTATGATCATACTAAAAATCATCTAGTTATGGGTCCACCATCAGTCATCAATGGACATGTCTTTTGATCATTGTACATGTTATATTAGCATATGTGTTGAGTATGGGTATGCATCCCTCGACAAAAGGATGTCATGATGTAAATGTGTTGTAACAGAATACGATCTCATCGATTTTTCTTGATCCCAACTTGTCTCAAGGTAAAGCACTTCATTCACTAGTCATCATCTTCAACTTTTCACTTTAGGGGGGCACTCTATTATAGGCTATTTTGTCTCGTCTAATCAATCAACCTCCTAATTGGATCATTCACATCCTATTCCCCCTTTACGTCATCATTGCACAAATCCCTATGCATGACTCTCTCATTCCCCAGAAATTCTGCCCTAAATTGCATCATCTAAGCTACTTTTACGACCAACGCACCCTGGTCTCTTGATGGATAGATTTCACCTATGGGTTGCTCCATTGTGGCCTACATTGATCACCTATAGGTTTCTCCCCTTTGCACCTACATTGGTTCTAGAAATCTAGGAAAAAGAGAGAGAATCCCGAAGCCTCCATTTCGAGAAGCTTCCAAGACTTGTTGTAACCATTTACCTCAGATAAAACTTTTGAATCCTATCCTATCCTACCTTGGAGTTTCCATCCCTTAT
Source organism: Pinus taeda (assembly GCA_000404065.3). Classification (NCBI taxonomy): domain Eukaryota; kingdom Viridiplantae; phylum Streptophyta; class Pinopsida; order Pinales; family Pinaceae; genus Pinus; species Pinus taeda. The sequence goes on along the minus strand of APFE030410175.1, from coordinate 89,494 downwards.
CCTAAGATCTCATCCTCCCATTAAGAGTGGATTTCAATCCCAAGATTAGTAAAAGGATAAGAACTCCCAACTTACCTCACTCCTCTATATATTTACAACATTTCATATGCAAGAGGTTAGCTTTTGGAGAGTGAGTCTACCCTTATGTTTTTTTTATGAGAGTTATCCTTTTTTCCATTTAGGGTTATTGGAGGTGCACTTTGTGACAAAGGAAGGACAAGTCAACAACTTGGAGGAGCTCTTCTACAAAATCAACACCTATTTATGGTTGTAACTCACTCCATTTATATCAATACAAAGAGTTCTTTTTTTTTCCTATATGTGATATCATTATTTCATATATTTCAATACCATGTTGATCTGATGAATGGAGTAGATAGATGTTGCTACATAGATCTCGTAGTTTCTTGGCTTGTGTTGTCTAGTTGTGTAGGTTTTAATTTTGGTAGTTGGAGCTAGGCTTGGAGCATTCAAGCCAAAGAAAGAGCGAAACATACAATAGATTCCAAGTAGGTTTCATCCCTCATCTACTTAGTTTAAGTAAAACATTGGGTCCTTTGTCATTATGTTGTTCTATGTTAGCCACCAATCCTAGGGGAGATATTTCTGTTTGCAGTCATAAATCCCATATAACACATAGGTATATGCCTACCACCCATTTTTTAATCAAATTATCCATTGTCCATTTGAGATATTTTCGTTAAGGAAATGATAATGAAGGATTCCATTACGTGTATGCAAGCCATGAGGTTTATCCAATCTAAAACATTCATGATAAAGTTCTAGATGTTTTACGCAAAAACCAATAGAAGCATAGGACCATCCATGATCAATAATGCATAGATCACATATTTCAGATCTGAGAGAGATTCTGAGCTTACCTTTTCATATAATTCCTTATTGAGAAGGACAAAAATATAAACATGCTCATATATCACCCTTACTTCAACATCAAGTATATTACGGAGAATGCATTTCAAGTTGGATGTTGAACCTACGTGGATATGCATCCAATGTCAACAAATATTACTTGAATCTAAATGAATATTCATCAAGGTGATAAATGGACAACATATTAAAGTAGATTTAAGTGATTTTTATCTAATTGATAAAATAGTTATCAGGGATTAATAACTCCTAAGAAAGGAAGCTTGATGTCATAAGTACACATAGACATATTAGGAGTCATGATAACAAGAATTCACATTGATATTTTTGCAAGTATAGCAAAAACAAAATGGTCATCTATTAGAGGTGTAGAATCATAAATAATCATCAATCTAAAAATTATGTTGCAACAGATAACTTTGACATGAATCAGAGTAGAAAATTATCGATGTGTTGCAAACATAACAATATTTTAATCATGAAATTATAACATTATGGTTCGTTTGCATATTCAACAAGTTCAATCACATTGGTACACCATTTCACTACCTTAGCACATGCTCCCTTATTGAAAACACTCCTTCCCAACACAGTGTAGAAGAAATACATGAATAAACAACATGGCACATTGCACACAAGGAAGCTCGACAATCACAATGCATCATCTTCCTTTATTTTCCTCTTTCACTTCCCAATTATGTAAATTAGATAATACAAATATATGAGAAATTAATCAATTTGTATTCACTTAGATGGCAATGAGAGGAAGTCTACAGCCTAATACGAGGGAAATATTATCATGTAATGTAACATAATGTACATATTTGAAAAAAAAGAATAAGGAATAACTAAAATAAATTAAACGTTGGTTGCATTACTCTTGGAATATATCTTGTATATGATAAGAGATAGAACACAATTAAAGACACACGAAAACTTTTCATAAAAGACCTTAATCAATTCTAAATATTTTCATTCGTCTCATGATGTCAATTTAGAGTACATGTATTTAACTATTTCTAGATATATATCTCATTAACAATTCATTAGTTGATAATAATAACAACTCATTAGTATATAAGTTTGACAACATAAGAATTTTGTGTCAAAATTTATGATTATTCAAGGAATCATAGTCTAACAATGCTCCCTTCAATCACAACTCTAAATAGTTATACGAATCAGGGGATGTGAGCTAGAGCATAAACTAGTAAGATCTCTATATTCAATAGTAAACTACTAAAATAAGCATTGATGATACACACCTGAAAAATGTCAATATGGATGTTTAATGATCCATCATAAATTAAATTTGAAAGGTGTAGAATTTTTGGAAGTGGAAAGCTTCCATGTTCAAGCATTCCCTTGATAATTGGTGAAAAAATAGGATAACCATTTTGTTATCAATGAATAAATAGGAACATTGGAGTTCTCTCTGAATTTAGACACAATTAGGTGTCAAACAACATCTCAATGAATAGTTGAGGAGCAATCAAATGATTCTAAATTCCATGCTTGATTTTTCCAAATATGTTGATTTGATGAGATTGATATGAAGTTGATTTGAGGAGACCAATAATTGTGATAAAAATTCTCAAATGCCGATTGAATTTTGATTCATAAGACTTCGAAACTTGAAGCATGATTATCATCATTAATATTTGAAATTTCCCCTTGTCAACTACAAGGTGAGAAGTATGTGGAAATTCCCACCCGTCATTTTTTATGTTCTTCAAAAAATTGTTCCTTTAATAACTTAGAATTCACAGTTACGACTAATGCTATCATGTTGTGCTTTTACTTGTGACTCATCTTTACTATATGATTCTATCACATGAGTAGTTAGGAAATCATCAATAATAATACCTTGTGTTGCATGTTTATAAAGTATCAGGTCATTTGTATCACAAGTAACACCAACCATTTAGATTATCGACCCCAATCTCGAAAATAAAAAAAATATTTCTCCGTCTTGACTAATCTAAAGAAGAAAATGAGAATTGCTAAAATAATAATGAATTCTCATGAGCTTCATAGTGAAACTGGGTGTTAGTCAATTCCCAAAACACTGTGGGATGAAAGAGTTTGTCACATTTGCAACACTAAGAGGGTCGAATATGGAAATAACTCTCTCTTAGATTTTCCATCTTATACTCACATTCAATCTAATTTCAAAATATTTTGACCTTTTAAGCTAATAAAACTATGGTGATATTGAAACACATTTGTCAATGTTTTTCGAGCATAGAAATAAAATGTTAAAGAATTGCAAATAATTTCTTACCTTTTTAAGTTATGATAGATCATATCGGCCTAAATGGATGTTTATCATCATCATCATTAGATCATCTATTTCGTAAGTTGCAATAACTTTTTGTATGAGATCGCTTGCGCCAAAAATTGCATCAATCTTTTGTATGAGGTCATTTGTTGCACATGTTCCATCAACCACATTCTCAATTTGTTTCTCATTTTGAATTATTATTTATTTTTCTAAGTAAAAGTAATCTATTAATATGTACAGAAAGATACAAAGAGGACAAGGCCTCGACCAAGGTATCGAAGAGTATCAACAAAATTTGGACTGCCCCAACATTGGGGAAACCAGTGCAGTGAGAGCAGAAACCTCAAAAATGGTATCACTTCTCAAGTCCAGACCCCACAAAAAAAATAGTAAGATGGTTCCTTGACGATTAGTCCAGATAGGAAGCCAAAACCCAAGAAACACTAACGAACACCTGCGTAGTCACAACCAACCTCGAACTATCATCAGGCAGCCCCTGCCTATTCGCCATCCCTTGGTTTCCGCCCCTTGGATTCCGCCAATGCGATATTACGATGCGATCTGATCGCAATCGCATATCACTATGAGTAAAGGCCTTGCCCTTAGGTCTCCCCATTCTGCAATCCACCGTCGGGTCCGCGTCATCGCATCGCACACGTGAAAGTGTGAAGGCTCCACCCCTTGGTTTCCGTCAATGCGATATTGCGATGTGATCAGATCGCAATCGCATATCACTATAAGTAAAGGCCTTGCCATTTGGTTTCCCCATTCTGTGATCCGCCGTCGGGTCCGCGTCATTGCATCGCACATGTGAAAGTGTGAAGGCTCTGCCCCTTGGTTTCCATCGATGCGATATTGCGATGCGATTTGATCGCAGTCGCATATCGTTATAAGTTAAGGATTTGCCCTTTGGTCTCCCCATTCTGCGATCCGCCGATATTGCGATGCGATCTGAATGCAATCGCATATTGCTGGTTATTGATCTGCAATCTTCCATTACTGTTGCATTGAAGAGAGCCGAAGTCTGACGCATGCTGGAGAGTGTTGAGGCATGAACCAGAGCGGAGGACAGGAAATGCTATCTGGAACCAATGAACCCTGCGCTTCTCAAATGCAGAGATCCATTGATCAGAAGCCAATTATCCGGCTTGTCCTAGGTAGGCAGGTGTCACCCCATCTCGCCCCACCCCTGTCCCGTCATATTTAACGCCCTTCTATACACTCGCATCCGGTAGAGCTGCATCCCTTTGGACTAGTATTTTGCACTCGTGATTTTGATCATGATTCTGAATTGTCTAGAGCTCCAGTGAGAAGAGTGTGCCCATTTTCCACCCCCAAATTAGCAAGTAGATCAGCGACCTTGTTTCCTTCCCGTTTAACGCGATTGAATATGATGGCATGATTGGTGTGAGGCGATTGTTCTATTGCATCGAATCTAGCTTCTAGTCTCCAACTGTTGGCAATTTGATGCACATGTGCCCCATTGGGGAGTTGATTGGCCATGTTGATGAGGATTAGGGAATCACCTTCGATCTCCAGAGGTTGGAAGCCATGACACTAGGAAAGGAGTAATCCTTGCCAGAGACCCTCCAGTTCAGCCGAGTTGTTCGTGTCCCAGCCAATGTTTCCGAAGTAGATTAGGAGAGGCGAACCCTCATGATCTCTAAATATGCCACCAAATCCTTCTTTGCCAGGATTTCCCTTTGAAGCTCCATCAAAGTTGAGTTTGAAAGTATGCTTTGGAGGGGGGGGTCCATAAGTGCTTTCTGATGTTGTTCCCTTCTGAAGGTCTGTGATTGTGAGTTCCTTATGGGAGTTGTATGTTCCAATTCTCCCAGATGGCTTTCTCATTTGCAAGAGTGGGAAAATCTTCCGTATGCCAAGTTTGAAGCGCCAAGGTCTCTTTAAGATTGAGACAAAAGTTGCCCCAAATGATTTCTACAGGAATGCTTTGATCTTTGATTATGCGCTTGTTTCTTTCTTTCCATATTGTCTAGAGGAGAAGGCCGGGAATCATTCTCCATAATTGGTTGAGTAGTTCGTTTTTATATGGGTTCTGGTGCCAATGGTGAATGGAGTTGATTATATCTTCGGACACTCTACATCTTTTTTGACAAAGGAAGCTAGCCTTCTCCCACAGTTGGTTGGCAAGAGTGCAAGAGTCCAAGAGGTGTTGGAGCGATTCCTCCTGAGAATTACAATTGGGACATATGGAGGGCCCATGAAAGTTTCTTTTCCTAAGATTGTCCCAAGTGAGGATTTTCCGGTGCCCAACAAGCCAGAGGAATAGGGAGACTTTGGGCAAGTACCCGGTGACCAGATTCTGCCCCAGATAGGATCCAGGGGCATTGGATCATTGCATATAATTTTATAAGCCTCTTTGGTGGTGAAGGAACCTTTTGGGGTATATCCCCATCTTAAAATATCCCTGCCTTCAGAAGATCTAATGCGTCGATTCTGGAGCTCACTCTCCATGACCTCCTTAGTCTGGTTATCTGCATTCCTGATTAGCCTGTCGATCTGCTTCCATTGTCTGTATCCCTGTTCTGTCTCCCGAATCCATTGTTTCTGGATGGATTCCTTTTGTTGCTCCTCCCACTCTTGGCAAGGAGGCGGTCTATAGATGTCGTTGAGCTTTGGTAGTTGGTTCTAGGCATCCGTCCAGAACTGTGCAGTGTTGCCATTCCTTATTTCCCAGAAGTTGTGTTGTTGGATCAGCAAGAAGTGTTGTCTGGCAGCGTTCCATATTAGTGATCCCTTTTCAGTTGGAGTGAATCTAATTAGCTCCTCCGTTGGTATGTGATTGGCATATTTGGCTATCCAGATGACTGCCCATGGCTTATTGGGAGCAGAGAGCCATTGCCACCATATTTTTGTACCCATGATGACGTTGTTGTGATGAGGATCTCTCAAGCCTATACCCCCTTTTTCTTTGGGCTTGCATGCTGTTGTCCATTTTGCTAAGGCCCATTTGCGATTTGTGCTAGTTGCACCCCTTAGAAAATTGCGCTGTAGAGCTTTTATTTTTTTAAGGACCCATTTAGGTGCTACCAAGATTGAGAAAAGGTAGAGAGGCATTGCCTATAGCACAACTTTGATTAACACTAATCTGCTAGCTATGTTCAGAGTTATATGAGTCCATAAAGTGAGACGAGATTCAAGTTTCTCAAGGAGCATACGCCAAGAGGCGTGCTTGATGGCAGAATCTATTAAGGGAGCTCCAAGGTATTTGGAAGGTAAGGATGCTATGGAGAAGCCCAGAATATGGGTAATAGCATGTTGAGTATCAGGGGGGGTGTGAAAAAAGAATATCTGTGATTTGGCTGTGTTTATGCTCGTCCCTGAAGCATCAGAGAAATCATTCAAAAGGGATTTAAAAAGGGAGGCTTCCTGAACAGAAGGGTACCCAAACAACATGTTGTCATCCATGAACTATTGATGAGTGATGGCTGGAGAGTCGTGTATGGATAGACCTTTGAGATGCTGGGAAAGGAGGGCATGTTTGATATGGCAACCCAGACCTTCCGCCATTAGAACAAAAAGGAATGGGGAAAGTGGATCTCCTTGTCGGATACCTCTAGAGGGGTTGAAAGGTCGAGAGGGTATGCCATTTATGAGGATAGAGAAAAAAGTTGTGGAAATTAAACTCAGAATCCATCGAACCCACATTAGGGAAAAACCAAACGTTGTTAGCATTTTTTGAATATAGCTCCAGCTTAACTTATCAAAAGCTTTAGAGAGGTCAACCTTGAGAATCATACGTGCCTGTTTGGAGTGCTTGAGGGATTGTATGATTTCATGAGTGAGGATAATGCCATCCAATATTTGTCTTCCTTCTACGTATCCAGATTGTTCAGGTGATATGAGCAAGGGCAGAAGCGGCTTCAACCTATTAGCAATGACTTTGGATATCACCTTGTAAATAACATTGCCTAGTGCGATTGGACGAAATTTGTTCGGAGTGCTGGTATTTTCTTCTTTTGGGATGAGGGCGATGAAAGTTGAGTTCAGAGAGAGCAAAATCCAATGAAGAGTGCGTGATTCCTCCACCACTAGCCACACCTCCTCTTTGATAAGATCCTAGAAAGTGGAATAAGGTAGTAGTGAAGCCATCCGAACCAAGAGCTTTTCCCTCCTTGAGCTGTTTCATGGCCAAATCCACCTCGTGAGGCATTACTGGTCGAAGAAGAAGTTGATTGTGTTCTTCTGTGATGATTTTCGGCAAATTTTGAGTGATCTTTTCTATAGCAGGCCATCTATCAATTTGGGGTTCTTGATGGACCTCCTGGAAGTGATTGATAAACTCCTGTTCGATCTCTACATGTCTTTCCACTCTTTTCCCCCCTCGCTTTTGTATGAAAGAGATGGTGTTGTGCATTCTTCTCTGTATTGTAGTTCTGTGGAAGAATTTAGTGTTCCTTTCTCCTTCTTTTAGCTATCTAATTCTAGATTTTTGCTTCTAGAGAATTTCTTGCTTTCTTCTCTCCTCCAATTGATTGTGGATGTGCTTTTCTTGTTCCAAATTCCCTTCATTGTATCCCTCTATGATTATCTCTTGCTGGAGTTCTCTCATTTCTTTGTTTAGATCTTGCTAAGCCTGGAAGATGTTGCCAAAATTCTCTTGATTCCAGCGCTTGATTTGGGATTTCAGGAATTTGAGTTTCTATTGAAACTGATAGATTTTTTATCCCTCTGGCAAAGGGAAGTTGGTCCAGGTGGATCTAATGAGGTCATTGAAGGCGGGGTGGGTGAGCCAAAAAGCTTCGAAGCGGAAAGGACGCCTGGTAGAGTTGCTTGGTCTTTGCCATTGGAGAGAGATAGGCCAATGATCTGAGCCTGAAAATGGAAGAATTGATGTCGAGGTGTCACCTCCAAGATGCACTGCATTATCTGAGATGAGGAATCTATCTAGTTTGGAAGCAATTTGATGTCGCCCAACCCTGCGATTGCTCCAGTTGTGCATTCCATTGTAGAATTGCAGATCAATTAGCATATTGTTTTGGACAAAATCTTTAAAGTGGCCATTTTCCTGTTCCAGCTTGGCTTGGCCTCCCTGCTTTTCCTCCAGCTTGGTGATCATGTTGAAGTCTCCTCCAATGATCCAAAGAGGATGGAGTCTATTGAAGTTGAGCGCTTCTATTGTGTCTAGAAGAGCAATTTTGTTGCCTGCTTCCTGTGGGAAGTAGAAGTTGGAGAGATGGCCATGAATGTTGGTGCCAAGCATATGAAAATTAGCCTGTATAATGTGATGGGAGGCATGAAAGTTTGAGAGCGTTATAGCTTGCGTGTTCCAGGCAATTGCCAGTCCCCCGGAGGCACCCGAAGCATCCACTGCAACCGAGTGACAACCTAGCCAAGCTCTATAGAGGATGTTTCTAAGTGTGTTACTATTACATTTTGTTTCCTGCATAAAGAAGATCTGGGGCTGCTCCTGCTTTATCATGTTTTTTATCATTCTGAGTTTGTCGGGGCTATTGAGCCCTCTTATATTCCATGAAGTGAGCTTCATGATTCACTATTTGTGGTGGGGTTGTAGTACTTTGTCAACTTAGCGTATCTGCCTGAGTCTACCATGATTTTCCCTATTGCAATAGTTCTTTGAAGATCTGTCTTTCTTCCACGTTTTTTGGAGTCTTTAGGAAAGAAGCTGCCATCCCATTGACTGCCCGGTTGTATGCCTAGTTGTTGTTGCTGGTAAGTCCTAGAGATGATGACTTCCAGGGTATTGAGCTGATGCTCTTGAATCTTGTCGCAGTCTTTCCTTCTGCATGCTTGTTCAAGCTCGAAAATGTCAAGTCCTCCCAAATCAATGCTTTTCGGTTCTTCTTCCATATGTTGCGTCTAACTATTTTCTGCTGAGGTGATTGCTAAGTGCAGGGTCTGGCTGGGGATATCGTCAACATCCATTCAATTAGGTTTCCAATCAGGGTCCTTTCGAGCCGCCTTAGGAATCCCAATGTTGTCACTCAGGGTCAAGGGAGTGGGAGAAGAGCCAGACAGAGGGGGGGCAGAGGTCATGATGATCAGCGATGGGATTGGCAAAATGTTCTGAGGTGGGTCTTCTGAGGATTTAGCAAGAACCTCAAAGCTATTGCTTGTGGAGGGAATGGAGGCAGCGTCCTACATGGGCTTTTTCTCGGAGGAAGGTTTTTTATGCGATCTTTTTCGATTTGTGACCTTGGTAAAGCCATCATGAGCTGACTTGTCTGAGGGGTCAGAGGTTTGGGGTTTAGCATTTCGAGGGCAGTCCCGAAAATGATTCCCATGGGCATGACACTTGCGACATCGAAAGGGTACATGTTCAAAATCTAAGGGTTGGATCCATTCAAAGTCGTCATGGTAGAGACTTACCGAGTCTGGAAGGGCTTTGTCCAGGCGCATGAAGACACACATACGGGCATAGGAGGTGTATCTATGCAGCTTCGTTTCCTCAGGAATTTTTATAAACTCCCCCAGCCCCTTGCCCATGTCTCTCAACGATTCTTCATCCCAATATTCCAACGAGAGTGAGTACATCTGGATCCAAACTAGTGCCCAGCTGAAATCCTCCTTGTCAGAGTTAAATCTCTCTACCCATTCCCTTAAATACAGACCGGCGGAGTTGAAGAAGTAGGGACCTTCATCCATAACCCTATTCCGGTCTTCGATGCAAATGAAAATTGCAGTGAAAAACCCTTTTGGTCCTAGCTGCAGGGTGACATGTCCCTTGGGTTTCCATTTGGCAGAGATCCATCCTTGCAAAGCTTTTTCAGTCGGCCAGTATCCAATAAATTTTCCAATGAGCGCATGGTCCTTCATGTATTGGATTTGACCATTGATTCTATCGCTGGGAAGTTCTATCTTGGGTTGTTCAGCTGCTATGGGTTTGCATGTCATTGAAGTAACCTTGGGCGTTTCCTGTGGCCCAATCTTTCCTTCTTGTACTTCATTGCGCTTGTCTGACTGATTAGTGGGAGCGTTTGTTGTATCTTGCATTGGGAAATCACTTGTATCCATGTTTGCTTGTTCTGGACCGAAAGGCTTTGTCGGTTTCTTCGCTTGATTATCTCTCTTGACTGAGGGGGAAGGCTTTGAAGCCCCCCCTAAGGGTCAGCCATTTCAGTGTGGTCTATGCCAGCAAGTTGTTGTCTCGAGGAGGAAGGCTGACGGAAAATAGAGGCAGGGACGGTTCAGACTGCGCCGTTGTAGGGACGGACAGGAAACCCTAGGTTGCAGAGTGCGCTCCCTTCTCCTTCGTGTTTTTTTAGTCTTTGAATTAATTTTAATTCAAGTGATGCAATCAATTTATCCTTCAAATCAATTTGATTGTGAAGATCAATAACCCAGTTATGCAATTCTTGTAATTCCTTAATTTCTTGATAGGTGTTTTGCAAAAACTTTTATACTTTACACATTTATTAATTTTTCACTTGTCACACTTACATCTACTTGTTTCTTCTCTATCACACTCACTTTCTCTTATGTTATGCTTGCTTGATCTTGTGTTATGCTTGTTTGTTCATAACACTTAGGGTGTTGAGTACTATCAGGAGCGTACTTCAAACTGATTTTTTTACAATGATTTGACTATAATGAAAATGACCTTCTTATTCCAATTCATGAAAATGTTAGAACTATATCCTCAGATTCAATCACAAATACTTCAATTTTTAGAATTCAATAATAATTTAATAGTTGAAAATGTTGTTGTCTTTAATTTGAGTCAATTATATAGTTAACGATGATAGTTTAACTCCCATGTGTAATCACCATTATCCTTTGTGAGTGCATGGACATTTGGATTTGTTTACCAAAGTAAATTGAAGTGTAAAAAAACTAGACCTAAATATTTGCAAGCATCCAAGAAAATAACCCATGAGCACAAATTTCCATAGATATCTTTATTCATATTTCACAATAAGTCTAGGACAAAAGGCAAACAAAATTGACTTTATTCTAAGAATCCTTCTTGTGATGAGAATTCTAAACATTGTAAGCATCCAAGAAAGTAGCCCATGAGCACAAATATCCATAAGCATCTTTATTCATTTCATGATAACTGTAGGACAAAAAACAAACTTGATTTTATTTTAAGAACCCTTCTTGTGATGACAATGCCTAAGCACATTTAGAAGCCATCAATGATGTTGATGGCCATAATAAATGTGATGTCTTTCCCAAAGTAATACCTCAATAATTACAAATTTTCGATTTTTCAACTATACTTCAAAAGGTTTTTAGACAAAGAAAAAATACCTAACTTTGATGGTAATACAATAACACTTGTTAATATATGATATCAAATCGAACTATACCATTAAGATATTTTTATTAAAATTTGATTTTGTATTCATTTCATGTCTCAATTTATTTAAAGTTTGTTAACTACTCAACAATAGATAATTTCACTTTGTCAATATATAAAAACAACAACTCATAAAACAATAATATCTATTTATACTTATTAAATAATAATATTACTTTATCAATATACAAAAACAACAACTCATAAAACAATAATATCTATTTATACTTATCCATAAATCATAACGCAAATAAATTCATTTCTTTTAAAATTAACTTAATTTCATGTTTCGCACTATATTAATCACCAACATTTAAAAATAACAACTCATAAAGCAATGGTGCGATTGTCCATTAACAATCATATCATTAAATTTGTTTTCCAATTAAATTAATAATTATCGTTTTCCATATATTAGTAACCTACGATTAAAATAAATGAAACAATGAAACAATCTATATATTGGTTTTTTTAATGGTTAAAAAACAAAACTATATAAATTATAAACAAGGTGCATGACAATATTATTATTTAAATAAATTAAAGTCACCACACTTATTTTAACCTGGTTACAACGATCCTGAGGCATTCCCATGCGGTTGTCAACACACGTGCCTTTTGTAAACGCTGTCCTAGAGTGAGTTTCAAGGAGAGATTTGCAGTTCAACAGCAACAATATGAACTTGACGACACGTGAAACCCTTGACCAACAAAACGTTGATACGTGGAAAAATAGTATACGCATTCAATATGAACTTCAGTGAATTTATGATATAATGAATGATGTCAGAGATTTATGATATAATAAATTATGTCATAATTGATGCGAATTTGTTGGAGAGATCAAATAGAGATTTTATTTTGCAGTTGTGATTTTTTGGAAGTTTTTTTTTGGGTTTTTTTGGTCAAAATTCCGCAGTAATTTATTGGAATAGCAAGTTTAATAGTTAGTTTCTTCACAATCAAAGTCTCTCAGGGTTTTTCAAGGTACTGAATCTAAATATGCAGTTAAAAAACCGTTTTAACTGCAACAATTTAACTCAATTTCTTCCCAGATTCAGTCACCAGAATCTCAAAAAAATCACATTAAAAACAACTCCTTTTATTTTTCACCAATATTAACAGTATTTATAGCATAATGAAAGCATAACAAGTGATGTCACAAATGGTGCGAATTTGAAAACAGAGTTCCAACACTCTCATATTTCATAAATGGTGCCACTCAATAAACGGTCCCATTTGAATAGACTTCAACGTTAACATTTCTAAAAAACGGTTCTTCAAAATAGAGCCCGGCATTGAAATTTTCATGGGATATTACCAAATTAAAATCACAAGCATGGATATTGCCATCACAGTTGATAGTTTATTTAAAAAATACAAACTAAAGAAAAGTTCAATGTGACAAAATGGGTAAACTTATCATTTTAAAGAATCTTTTATTCTGGTTCTTCGATACAATTCTCAACTCACGATTTCACCAAATGTAGCAGTTCATCAGATTTTATAACAAGACGAGTAAAACTTATATTCCGGTTATTCTCAACTCACGTTTTCGCCAAATGTAGCTGTCGGTTCTTTAAATAAGATTGATGTTGACTCCTTAATTGAATTCGTACGCCTTGATTGAATTTGAAATTCGTTACATTAAGATATTTGAATGGTTATTCAGATAAATTCCAATTATGTCAACCTCATTTATCCTGTAATTAATGATTCTGGTTATCAACATCGTCATTTTCATGCTCCTCAGTATACAATAAATATGACTAAAAAACAATACTTTTTGATATACAAATCGATAATTGTTTTCCAATTTGAAGAAGTAATTAGTAATTGTTTTCAGTTTGGAGAAGTAAGACTGAGTAGTTTTTAGATTTATTATCTAGTTTGTTTGTTATGGAGAGTCATAGCTTCCTACTCTAAATTTCTCCTCTCCTTAATGGGTATTTGCAATCCAATACAATGTTACTGTAGGCAGGTGTTTGGTACACCCGTGACAAGAAAAATGTTCTTCTCAACGATTCAAGTTTGAATTATTTGTAGCCTCAAGATGGATAACGCTCTCGTTAGAAAGTTATCCTCCATTTTCACATTGATTAATGTATGCTTAATAGTTAGATACAAAATGAAATAATACATCAAATAAAAAGATGCTATCAAAAGGCAAGAAACTCAGCGCCATATTTTGAATGATTTTGAATGATTTGAGGAGTGTAGCCTATTATGAAACAAATCAATTCATGCATCATAAACTCCCATAAATGGTGGAATTGTTTTGAGTTGATTTTAAGTTTATTCCTTCATTAGCCTATAGTGAGATGTGGGAATCATATTGTATGCTTGAAGTTTTTAAATATTTTGAATGAAATTTGAATTCTATGGCTTTCTCAACATTTCAGTTTAATATCTTATTGTTTATTTGAATGAACAAGTGGGTTCTATGGTTTATGTTGAAGTCAACTTACAAAATGCTTACTACGAAGCCACTTTAAATATTTTCTAATATAGAACATGCAATATGAATTGATGTGGGAATCATGTTGTATGCTTGAAGTCTTTAAATATTTTTAATGAAATTTGAATTCTATGGCTTTCTCAACATTTCGGTTTAATATCGTATTGTTTATTTGAATGAACAAGTGGGTTCTATCGTTTATGTTGAAGTCAACTTAGAAAATGCTTACTAAGAAGCCACTTTAAATATTTTCTAATATAGAACATGCAATATGAATCATCCTCATTACAGAGTAAATGATATGGAAGCTAATTGAAGTCCTTTTTCTTTGTTGAAATTGCAGATGAGCCAAGATATTCAAGGACCCTCATTTGATTCATGTGGCTATTCAAATGCATCTTCAAGAGCATCTTCTATGGACTACAATGAGTAAATATGATAAGATGTTCCTTACAAAGAACATATGACATATCAGACTCCTAGCATAGCTAAATTATGCTAAATTGTCATAATCTTGTGAGACTTCCAGGCGTGTGTTTCATTCAAGAGAACAACCAAGGTTATGTTATGAACCCAACTCACAAAAAGATAGAAAAGTTAGATCAACGCCTTAGAAATAAGCCTCTTCGAGGGGGAAACCTCCTTTACATTACACAAATGAACAATTCTTAGATGATACAGATGACAAGACCTCCTTTCTATATATAGGAGTCTAACGGGTCATAATATAATCAAAGCCCACATAACAATAATAATGTAACGACACAATAATAACAATAGTGGGCTTCTATGGGGCACAATAATAACAATATGTGGACTACATGGGTACAAAAATATAATAAGGGGGTTGTTTTAATAACAATAAGGGGTTACACTAGTAGTATACGGGCCTAATGTGCCCCTCTCCTTCAAAAAGTATTGTCCTCAATGCTTGAGTAGTTCTTGATGCTTTTGTATAAAATTCTTGTCCTCCC
>APFE030410175.1:63131-73766 GCA_000404065.3 Pinus taeda | reverse complement strand
TTCTAAATATGAAGATGCAATACGTACCTTTTGTAACAATTGCACCTCATGTAGATGAAAATATTGCTCCATGTGTAGTATCCAATTTACCAGATCCTTGCCATCAAACTTCATCATATTGCGTTTTCTTGATTTTAGAAGCTCGATCTTGAAACACATGTAATTCTGTAATTTCAGATCTCCAAGTTCTGGAATTGTGTCTTGTAGTAGCCCTCTGAGTGCTCTTTCTAACCTCGCAAGTCTGATCAAGATTGGATTCTGCAAGGAAGAGTTATGTCAAACCTCCCACGATAACCCGATTAAAGAGTAGTTCAGTAGAGCGAACTTGTACGAAATACCACGTGTCACTATTTCAACCTTAGGACCTAAAACCAATACACAAAAAACTATCGTCTATCGTATTTCTGTAAATTCTTATGAAATTTCAATCTAATTCTCAGAGAGAAAGTTATGACGATTTTCCCAAGGTTGTCTGTTTAAGATGTAATTCGTGAGTCTGCAAAAACCCTAACTTCCTTAGATCATATATATGAAAATGTAGCGAGACAAGATTTGAAATTCATACTCGAGGTTCAGACCACTTTCTTCTGAAATGGGTTTTGTTTGAGCTTCTGAAACGTTGTAGCGAACAAGTTATAGCGAAACTTCTACAATGCCCTGTTTTAGATGAAATTATGGATCTTGCAACACCCTAGCTTCCTTAGATCATATCTCCTAAAATATAGCAAGACAAGAACTACAATTCTGACCCGAGGTTCAGTGTGATTTCGTTTGAAATGGGTTTTTTTAGCTTCTAAAACGTCACATAAAAAAAGTTATAGACAAAATGCCATGATGACTTGTTTGGAGCAGGGAAACGCTAGAATCCAAAGCTCTAATACCAAATGTTATGAAACCATGTCACAAAAAGATAGAAAAGATAAGGGTTTACACTAGTAATATAGGGGCCTAATAGGTTATCTCTTGATTCATCAAAGCATTCACTTGATATCATAGAAGTAAACATTTAAAAGATGGACATAGGCATATAATACTTGCTTTAGTTGTTGGAGCAATTAGACATAATTTAAAGTGTACAAAAAAGAGGGAACTCCTTGTGATTATTTAGCCTCATTTTCTTGTTTCACATAATCTTAGTGTGAATATAAAAGTTAAGGTGCAAAACTAATCGAATAGTGTAAGGACATGTATGGAAACACCATAATTAACATGGCATCCATTTTGGACATTAATAATCTTTATGCTAACAATTTAAGAGAATTCAAAGGGGATTAATAATAATGATTGAGGTGTTATTGTTTCTATTACATATTTTATTAATGATGAGTGGAATTTTATCTTGAATTTAAAACCCAATTTTATTCTTAATAAAAATTCCATATTATACTATCTACTTCCTACATTTCCTTTGCAATATCTGGTGCAATTGCTAGTTTATGATGTCAAATCAAAACTATACCACTAAAATATTTTAATTAAAAAATAATTTTGTGTCCATTTGTATTCATTTCATAATCTTAATTTATAATTCTATTTCATTTTCTAAAATTAAATTTCATTTACTCAACAATAAATAATAACATTATTTCATCAATATATAAAAACAACAACTCATAAAACAATAATATCTATTTGTAATTTTCCATAAAATAAGATACACATAAATTCATTTTTAAAAAATTAACCTAATTTCATATTTCACCTTATATATTAATAACCCACCTTTAAAAATAACAACTCATAAAACAATTATGTCTACTATTTCTTTTCCAGTAACAATCATATCATTAAATTTGTTTTCAAATTAAATTAATAATTATTTTTTTCTTTATATTAATAACCCACATACATTTAAATTAAATGAAACCATCTATATTAATTTTTTTAATTGTTAAAAAACAACACCATATATATTATAAACGCAGTAGTTTATAACGCGACTTTTTGAAAACTTTTCCGGCGGATTTTTCTGGTCAAAATTCGGCAGCAATTCATTGGAATCCCAAGTTTGATAGCTAGTTTCTGCACAATCAATGGCTCACAGGGGTTTTTCAAGGCGCTGAATCCAAATATGCAGTTAAAAAACCATTTTAACTGCTAAAAATCAAGATTTAACCTCATTTCTTCCACAGGATTCCGTCACCAGAATCTCCAAAAAATCGCATTATAAACAACTCCTATTATAAACAATTATGTGAAGTTGTTTAAATAAATTAAACAACTTGCAACGATAGGCATTACCGGTTATCAACATAAGTGCCTCGCTTTCCAACATTGAGTTTCAACGAGATATTTACAGTTCAAGAACAACGATATCAAGATGACGACACGCTAGACCCCTGAACAGCACAACACAGACACGTGGAACATGGGTAATACCATACTCATTCAATATGAACTTCAGTGAATTTATGATATAATAAATGATGTCAGAGATCATTTTCATAATTGATGGGATTTTGATGGAGAGATCGAACAGAGTTTTTTTTTTTTTAATAATACTGTACGGGCTTTCAGTTCAAACGATATTTAACTTTATTTATAGCATAACAAGTGAATTAATGGCGTCGGAATCATTTTCACAAATGGTGCAAATTTGAAAAGAGAGTTCCAAACACACTCATATTTCATAAATGGTGCCACTCAATAAACGGTCCCATTTGTATGGACTCCAACGCCAACATTTCTAAGAAACGGTCCATCAAAATGGAGCCCGGCATTGTTCTTTTTCATCATATATTTACCAAATTAAAATCACAAGCATGGATATTGCCATCACAGTTCATAATTTATGTAAAAGGCAGAAACCAAAGAAAAGTTCATTGTGATAGGTACACTTATCATTTTAAATAATCTTGTATTCTGGTTATTCAATACAATTGTCAACTCACGATTTCACCAAATGTAGCAGTTCATCATATTTCCAGACTCACGTTTTCACCCAATGTAGCTGTCGGTTCTTTAAATAAGATTGATGCTGACTCCGGAAAGCAGGACAAAACAAAGCAGCGAAAAAGTTCAAACGCCTTCATTGAATTTGAAATTCGTTATAATAAGATATTTGGATGGTTTGATCTCAGGCGCGTTATACACATAAATTCCAATTATGTCAACCTGATTTATACTGTAACTAATGATTATGGTTATCAACATCGTCATTTTCATGCTCCTCGGATACAATAAATATGACTAAAAAAATACTTTTTCATATACAAATCGATAATTGTTTTCCAATTTGAAGAAGTAAATTAATAATTGTTTTCGGTTTGAACAAGACAGACTGAGTAGTACCAGTTAAGCTTGTGATGATACTAAGTATGTATTTCGTAGTAGTAAGAGTTTGGCTTTTGGGAAGAACTTTAGCTTTAAGTTTTGGTTATGGAGGATAAGAGCTATGTGGTGGAGTTTAAGAATTAGTAAGTTAGTCTTGATATAACTTAGATAATAAGGGTTAGAGAAGGTAACTTGTAAGTATAATTTAGATAATAGGGGTTAGAGAAGGTAATTTGTACATGTTGTAAAGTGAATTTATTCCGGACCTAAAGTATAACAATAATATTTTGTATGAATTATAATATAATATAATTAGGCACTTGTATCACAAAGAATTGTCTATTTTGAGGGAGATAGTAACAAGTTTTTTAGAGATCAATATTGAGCAACATGGTGTCTGTAGAGATCACATGCTTTGCAAGCATGCCAAGGTTACTTTCTAAAGTAGCAAGTAGGGACGTAAGAGGATTCTATACTTAGTACATTCAAATGTTTATGGATCCGATAATGAGATGCATGTATTTTCTTTCCTTTATTGATGATTTCTCTTGCAAGACTAGGGTATATTTCTTAGAGACCAAGTATGAGGCCTTTAATAGGTTTCAAGAGTTCAAACCTCTATTTGAAAACCAAACATGAAGAAGATCAATATCTTGAAATCAGACAATGGGAGAGAGTATACCTCTAAGGAGTTTAAGGTTTTTTGCAAGGAGGACAGAATCAAGAGGGAGCTAATTAGTATGCACAACCCATAACAGAATGGGGTTGCAAAGTAAAATAGTTGACCCATCATCAAAGCTACTAAGGCCATACATGATTAAGACTTGCCAATGTTTCTTTGGGTAGAGGCATGCAACATAATAGTCTAAAATTTTGGAGGAGAAGACTCTATAGGTGGATTTACTAGACTAAAGCCAGAGGTGGGTCATTTTTCAATTTTTGGTTGTCTAGTTTATATCCATGTATAAGAATCATGTATAATCATTAATCCAATAAATATGTTGCACCAGAAAACTTTGACATGAGTTAGAGTGAAAAATTATTGATGTGTTGCAAACATACTAATATTCTAATCTTGCAATTCTAATGTTATGGCTCAATTACACTTTCAAAAACTTCAATCATATTGATACACCATTTCACTACCTTGACACATGCTCCCTTATTGCAAACACAACATCTCAACATAATGTAGGAGCAATAACATGAATAAGCAACATAGACACATTGTCACGCAAGGAAGCATAGAAATCACAATGCATCATCTTCCTTTCTTTTCCCCTTTCACTTCCCAATTTTGTAAATTAGATAGTACAAAAATACGAGAAATCATGTATTCCCTTAGATTGCATTGACATATACTCTACAACCTAATATGAGAGAAATTTCATCATGTAATGTAACATAATGTACATATGTGACAAAAAAGAAGAAGGAATAACTAAAAGAAAGTAAATATTGGTTGCATTAACTAGAAAATGGAGGAGCATACATGGTGCACAGATTCACTCAAAACAATTTGTATTATTCAACTACAAAGCCAGATGCATGCCACATAGATAGTGCTCATGAGATCCAACATGTTCTAAACAAGGAGAATATTGTTCAGAAAATCTCTCAACAAAACTCCAACAACCAACAACCAAATCCTACATATATACTATTGTAAGCATTATTCCAAGTCCCCCCTTTAATGCTTACATTACATTATTACAAAGATTACTACAAAAATGAAAAATTACAATTCACATGTGACATACGTCTTACTGGTCTTCCTCAACACTTATCCCCATTGAAGTCTCGTGGACGACACTCTTTTCACCACCACAATCTTCGAGTTTTCCATTCAACTCATTTAAGACATAACCATCTCTGACAATCTTTGATGAACCTGTATAATTGACGCTTCTCGTTCTTCCGAAGGAAAAACTCGATACTGGAGCACCCTATGGAAAAACTCCCATCTATCAAAATGCAACGAACTACACTTTTGATAGTTGTATAGGTGAGTTTTCCGATTACTAATCATATTCATGCGTCAATTATGCAATTGACCTTTCTACACACATGGATCTCAACTCTTAAAGCTCGAAGCACAACAAGATGCATCAACACATAACATATTCACACAATTAATCTAGTGATGGTTCTCCCAACACAAAAAAACATTGGGAACCACTAAGTTAATTATATTATTTTATTCATTAATTGGTTTTACATGTTTTACAAAACAAAATATAACTAAAAATCACACCAATGCAAATATGTAGTTCTCCAAAATATGATTTATCACAAGATTCATCCATAATCTTTGCACCAATTTGCCAAAATAATAATGTGACAATGACATCTCCACAACTCTAAAATATTTGGGGCTTTGCCTTGAGCCCTTCCAAGAGCGTTAACGTACTCTAAAAGTGAGCACTTCGAAAACTTGCTTCTCGTAGGCATCAAACTCGACAGTAGTCTTCGTTATAAATGCATTAGAACACAACCAACCCGCTTCCCTCACTGTCCACAACACAATTTCTTATCGTTCCTCTTGCTACCAAAGAGTTGGAGAATCTGTCCACTCTGCTTAGAAAGAGATCAAATTATTGACTATCGAATCTTGCACCTTTCAAGAAAATTCCGAATGGATGATCGATGGAGAGATCGAGCAACATTACAATAGCCTTACGAAAAAAAAAACTGTGAGATATTGACTTATCCAAGTGCTCCCCATTGCAATGGCTGCCAAATTCGTTTGGTACAGGCCTCCCTTTAAATATGTAAAATTGCCTGGGAAGGAACCAGCAGGAGATTGGGGAGAAGAGACATGGGATCGAATCTGATTCCATTCCAACAAGTGATGTCGAATAAAAAGAAACGAATTATGTCTTGGACATCGAGACAAACCTGGGAAGCCACACTTCTCTAGATGGCAATTCTTTGCACAACGATCGTATCCCAGCCATGTACTCATGCATATCTACACTTCGTCGAATATATTCTCTTTCAACATGCCTCACGGGCAGACCTATGCCAATATCAACATATTTCCTTTTATTCTCAAGTCATGATGCTTGAATGAGAATTAGATAAAGCACTAGTTAAAAGGGAAAAGAAGAGACGCCAATCTCTTACATTGGGCACAACAATTTTTGCCACGCGCAGTCATACACATAACATAAAACAAACATGAAACTATTCTAATTCTATGTACAAAGGATTAACTCTTTATATTTCTTCTATTTTCCTAGGTTTTTCTTTGAGGGAGTCAAGTTTATACAGGCTTTGATACCAAATTAGAAAATGTAGGAGGAGACATGGTGCACAGATTCACTAAAAAAATCATATTATTCAACTACAAAACCTAGATACATGCCACATAAACAGTGCTCATGAGATCCAACAGGTTCTAAACAAGGAGAATATTGTTGAGAAAATATCTCAACAAAACTCCAACAACCAACAACCAAATCCTACCTATATACTATTGTAATAATTATTCCTTACACTTTGGAATATATCTTGTATATGATAAGAATTAGAACACAAGTAAGACACAAGAAAACTTAGCATAAAAGATTTCAATTCATTATTGATAATTGCATTCATCTAAGGGTGTTGATTTATAGTATATGTATTTGACTATTTCTAGATCTAGATCTCATTAACAATTCATCAATTGATAATAATAACACATCATTAGTATATAAGTTTGACAACTCATAAGACTGAAGTGTCAGAATTTGTGATTATTTAGGGACTCGTAGTTTAACAATGCCCCCTTTAATCACAAGTCTAAATAATTATACTAGTAAGTGGACATGAACTAGAGCATAAACTAGTATGATATTTATCTTAAAGCTTAAACTACTAAATTAACCTTCGATGACATACACTTGAAAGATGCCAATATGTATGTTGAATGGTCCATCAAAAATTAAATATGAAAGATAGTAGAATTTTTGGAAGTGAAGAGGCACCATTTTTAAACATTCCCTTGGGAATTGGTGAATAAATAGGATGACCATTTTATTATCAATAAACAATAGGATCATTGAATCTTGTTAGTTTTTGTATCATCAGATAGTGTTATAAGTATCGAGACTTTGTGGAGAGGCTAAAACACGAGAGTTCTCCAAAACCCATAAATTGTTTCTAGAAATTCCACCTAGAGATAGCTAAATTAAATTAATTGATTGATAATTAAAAAATGCCAAAGTATAACTTAGGAAAATCAATTAATTAATAGTAATTAATTGAGAAATGTGAGGATTCTCTAGAAACTCATATAGATCGAATTGGAAATGATCTCAACCATCGATTAAGTTTTAATCTTGGTCGTTGGAGTCCCAACTAGAAATTATAAGAGGAGTTCGATGGGTAGAGGGAGAAACACACAACAAAGAGCTAGCATTGTGAGTTCGTTGTGTAGTTCAATCTAGCTAGGAGAAAAGTTCGAGCGAGAGAGAAGATGCAGGGCTAGAGAGGGGCAAGGACAATGATCTAGATGAATATTTTCCAGTTCTGGAGAGGCAAGAGAGGAGGTTGAATTATTTTCTCTAGGAGGCAGCACAAGGCCTGCGCAAATCCTCAAAGAGGCAATTCGATTTAGCTAGATAGGAGTTTGTTTCAGTTTCCAGAAGTCAGGAGGATTTTCTAGTAGGAAAGAGAGACACTTCCCCTATCAACAACAGTCATGATGGATTGAGTAGTAGCTATTCTAGTTGAGCGTGTGACATGTTGTGCAAAGGTGCATAGAGCTTGCGTAGAGGGTTTGGACTGCTTGCTTTTCAGTTGTCAATTTGAGCCATGATTCCTTGGAGATGAGGGTAAATTCCCTTAGGTGATATTTTGACCTTTTAAGTTAATAAAACTATGGTGATATTGAAACACATTTGTTAATGTTTTTCAAGCATAGAAAGAAAATGTTAAAGAATTGCAAATAATTTCTTACCTTTTTAAGTTATGATAGATCATATCGGCCTAAATGGATGTTTATCATTCTCATCATCATTAGATCATCTATTTCGTAAGTTGCAATAACTTTTTGTATGAGATCGCTTGCGCCAAAAATTGCATCAATCTTTTGTATGAGGTCATTTGTTGCACATGTTCCATCAACCACATTCTCAATTTGTTTCTCATTTTGAATAATTCAAGTGATGCAATCAATTTATCCTTCAAATCAATTTGATTGTGAAGATCAATAACCCAGTTGTGCAATTCTTGTAATTCCTTAATTTCTTGATAGGTGTTTTGCAAAAACTTTTATACTTTACACATTTATTAATTTTTCACTTGTCACACTTGCGTCTACTTGTTCTTCTCTATCACACTCACTTTCTCTTATGTTATGCTTGCTTGATCTTGTGTTATGCTTGTTTGTTCATAACACTTAGGGTGTTGAGTACTATCAGGAGCGTACTTCAAACTGATTTTTTTACAATGGTTTGACTATAATGAAAATGACCTTCTTATTCCAATTCAGGAAGGTTAGAACTATATCCTCATATTCAATCACAAATACTTCAATTTTTAGAATTCAATAATAATTTAATAGTTGAAAATGTTGTTGTCTTTAATTTGAATCAATTATATAGTTAACAATGATAGTTTAACTCCCATGTGTAATCACCATTATCCTTTGTGAGTGCGTGGACATTTGGATTTGTTTACCAAAGTAAATTGAAGTGTAAAAAAACTAGACCTAAATATTTGCAAGAATCCAAGAAAATAACCCATGAGCACAAATATCCATAGATATCTTTATTCATATTTCATGATAAGTCTAGGACAAAAGGCAAACAAAATTGAATTTATTCTAAGAATCCTTCTTGTGATGAGAATTCTAAAAATTGTAAGCATCCAAGAAAGTAGCCCATGAGCACAAATATCCATAAGCATCTTTATTCATTTCATGATAAGTGTAGGAGAAAAAAAACAAATTTGATTTTATTCTAAAAATCCTTCTTATGACAATGCCTAAGTACATCTAGAAGCCATCAACGACGTTAATGGCCATAATAAATGTGATGTCTTTCCCAAAGTAATACCTCAATAATTACAAGTTTTCAATTTTTCAACTATACTTTCAAAAGGTTTTTGGACAAAGAAAAAATACCTAACTTTGATGGTAATTCAATAACACTTATTAATTTATAATATCAAATCAAAACTATGCCATTAAGATATTTTAATTAAAATTTGATTTTGTATTCATTTCATGTCTCAATTTATAATTCTATTTCATTTTTTAAATTTAAATTTTGTTAACTACGCAACCATAGATAATAACATCACTTTGTGAATATATAAAAACGACAACTCATAAAACAATAATAATATCAATATATAAAAAAACAACTCATAAAATGTATAAATCATGACACAAATAAATTCATTTCTCTTAAAATTAACCTAATTTCACATTTCACCCTATATTAATCACCAACATTTAAAAATAACAACTCATAAAGCAATGTTGCTTATTGTTGATTGTCCATTAACAATCATATCATTAAATTGGTTTTCAAATAAAATTAATAATTATCTTTTTCCATATATTAACCCACAATTAAATTAAATGAAACAATGAAATAATTTAGGTTGGTTTTTTAATGGTTAAAAAACAATACCACATAAATTATAAACAAGGTGCATGACAATAGTATTGATGAGAAAAGTATTTCGACCTATAGAGCATTTGTCATAAACTTGATTTACGCCCAAATATTTGTCTCATAAACTTGATATAAATCACAGAACCCTAAATTCAATAATATTATTATTTATGCAAATTGAATTCACCACACTTATTTTAACCTGGTTGTGTTTACAGCGATCATGGGGCATTCCCATGCAGTTGATCAACATACCTGCCTTTTGTCAACGCTGTACTACATTGAGTTTCAATGAGAGATCTGCAGTTCAACAGCAACGATATGAAGTTGACGACACGTGAGACCCTTGACCAACACAACGCTGACACGTGGAACAATAGTATACGCATTCAATATGAACTTCAGTGAATTTATTATATACTAAATGATGCCAAAGATTTATGATATACTAAATGATGTCATAATTGATGCGAATATTAACTGTATTTATAGCATAACAAGTGAATTTATGGCATAACAAGTGATGTCGGAATCATTTTCACAAATGGTGCGAATTTGAAAACAGAGTTCCAACACTCTCATATTTCATAAAGCAGTAGTCTATAACGCGATTTTTTGAAAACTTTTTCGGCGGATTTTTCCGGTCAAAATCCGGCACCAATTCATTGGAATCCCAAGTTTGATAGCTAGTTTCTGCACAATCAATGGCTCCCAGGGTTTTCCAGGGCGCTGAATCCAAATATGCAGTTAA
>APFE030410175.1:49550-62985 GCA_000404065.3 Pinus taeda | reverse complement strand
CTGCTAAAAATCAAGATTTAACCTCATTTCTTCGGCCGGATTCCGTCACCGGAATCTCCAAAAAGTCGCATTATAGACAACTCCTTTCATAAATGGTGCCACTCAATAGACGGTCCCATTTGAATAGACTTCAACGTTAACATTTCTAAGAAACGGTTCATCAAAATAGAGCCCGGCATTGAAATTTTCATGGGATATTACCAAATTAAAATCACAAGCATTGATATTGCCATCACAGTTCATGGTTTGTTCTGGTTCTTCAATACAATTCTCAACTCACGATTTCACCAAATGTAGAAGTTCATCAGATTTTATAACAAGACGAGTAAAACTTATTTCCCTGTCTCACGTTTTCACCCAATGTAGCTGTCGGTTCTTTAAATAAGATTGATGTTGACTCCTTGAAAGCAGGACAAAACAAAACAGAGACACAATTCATACGCCTTGATTGAATTTGAAATTCGTTATATTAAGATATTTGAATGGTTATACACATAAATTCCAATTATGTCAACCTCATCTATACTGTAACTAATGATTCTGGTTATCAACATCGTCATTTTCATGCTCCGATACAATAAATATGACTAAAAAACAATACTTTTTGATATACAAATCGATAATTGTTTTCCAATTTGAAGATGTAATTAGTAATTGTTTTCAGTTTGAAGTAAGACTTATTATCTAGTTTTGTTTGTTATGGAGAAGAACTTGCTTTAACTTTTGGTTATGGAGAGTAATAGCTATGGTTATGATTTCAACTATTTTAGCTTCCTACTCTAAATTTCTCCTCTCCTTAATGGGTATTTGTAAGTCAAAACAATGTTACTGTAGGCAGGTGTTTGGTACACCCGTGACGAGAAAAATGTTCTGCTTCAAGTTTGAATTATTTGTAGCCTCAAGATGGATAACGCTCTCGTTAGAAAGTCATCCTCCATTTTCACATTGATTAATGTATGGTTAATAGTTAGATACAAAATGAAATAATACATCAAATAAAAAGATGCTATCAAAAGGCAAGAAACTCAACCCCATCATTTGAATGATTTGAGAAGTGTAGCCTATTATGAAACCAATCAATTCATGCATCATAAACTCCCATAAATGGTGGAATTGTTTCGAACTGATTTTAAGTTTATTCATTCATTAGCCCATAGTGAGATGTGGGAATCATATTGTATGCTTGAAGTTTTAAATATTTTGAATGAAATTTGAATTCTATGGCTTTCTCAACATTTCGGTTTAATATCTTATTGTTTATTTGAATGAGCAAGTGGGTTCTATGGTTTATGTTGAAGTCAATTTACAAAATTCTTACTAGGAAGCCACTTTAAATATTTTCTAATATAGAACATGCAATATGAATCGATGTGGGAATCATGTTGTACTCTTGAAGTCTTTAAATATTTTGAATGAAATTTGAATTCTATGGCTTTTTCACCATTTTGGTTTAATATCTTATTGTTTATTTGAATGAACAAGTGGGTTCTATCGTTTATGTTGAAGTCAACTTAGAAAATGCTTACTAAGAAGCCACTTTAAATATTTTCTAATATAGAACATGCAATATGAATCATCCTCATTATAGAGTAAATGATATGGAAGCTAATTGAAGTCCTTTTTCTTTGTCGAAACATCAGATGAGCTAAGATATTCAAGGACCCTCATTTGATTCATCTAGCTATTCAAATGCATCTTCAAGAGCATCTTCTATGGACTACAATGAGTAAATATGATAACATGTTCCTTCCAAAGAACATATGACATCTCAGACTCCTAGCATAGCTAAATTATGCTAAATTGTCATAATCTTGTGAGACTTTCAAGCGTGTGTTTCATTCAAGAGAACAACCAAGGTTATGTTATGAACTCATCTCACAAAAAGATAGAAAATTTAGATCAACACTTTAGGGGGAAACCTCCTTTACATTACACAAATGAACAATTCTTAGATGATACAAATGACAATACCTCCTTTTTATATATAGGAGTCTAAGAGGCCATAATATAATCAAAGCCCACATAACAATAATAATGTAACGGCACAATAATAACAATAGTGGGCTTCTATGGGGCACAATAATAACAATATGGGGACTACATGAGTACAACAATATAATAAGGGGGTTGTACTAATAACAATAAAGAGTTACACTAGTAGTATAAGGGCCTAATGTGCCCCTCTCCTTCAAAAAGTATTGTCATCAACACTTGAGTAGTTCTTGATGTTTCTATATAGAATTCTTGTCCTCCCAGTGGAATCTTAGCGGATAGGTTCTTCCACTTGATGAGATACTCTGAAATTGATCGATCTCGTAGCTGTCGGGTTCTTGTTTCTGTGATTGCTCCATGTTCCAATATGATTTTTCCTTCCTCTTCAAGTTCTGGCAATATTGTTTGAATTGGGATTTTCAGCAACTTTTGAATGAGCAGCCACACTTCTTCGTCCTTCTTCCATTCATCCCTTGCTTCATTTATCCAATATGGTTGGATAATAGAAATAACACAAAAAAATACTTCCACATCTTCATCCTTTCTTGAAAGTGCATCTGTAAGAAATTTTGCTTCTCTTTTATGTAGATGATGTTAAAGTCATAACCCAACATATTTGTGACCCATTTTTTATGTTTTTCTAAAGATAATATTTGTTCTAAAAAGTATTTAAGACTATCATGATCCGTTTTTACCTTGAAGTGTCTTCCCATTGCGTAAGGTCGTCATTTCTTAAGCGCATGTAGTATTGCCAACATTTCCTTCTCATAAATAACTTGCTTGAGATGTAGCCATAAAAATACCCAATCACCTATATCAAAACTTTTTTCACTACGATATTGATCTACCTATTGTTTCATTCAATTTTGCACCAAAGTGGCGTTATCCCTTAAAAGTTGGAGAATTTGTTGTTGATGCTTGATGTGATCTTTCACTGCTTGAACCTTTTTCTTCTTGATATGTCCTTCTATCTTGAGAGTTTGAGGAGTGGTAATTTCTTCCAATGCTTTACAAGATATGGTTGAATTCATTTCTTGATGCTTGATGTGAACTTTCACTTCTTGAACAATTTTCTTCTTGATATGTCCTTCTATCTTGATAGTTTAAGGAGTGGTAATTCCAACCAATGCATTACAAGATATGGTTGGATCATTTCTTCTTTCTTGATGTGATATTTCACTTCTTGAACCTTTTTCTTCTTGATATGTCCCTCTATATTGAAAGTTTGAGGAGTGGTAACTCTTGCCAATGCCTTACAAGATGTGGTCAGATTCATTTCTTCTTTCTCTATGGTTGGGTCCTAGCATATATCCTCTTCTTTTGATGTCTCTTGATATTTTTCTTCCTCCTATTCATACTCTATGTAAAATAATTTCTTCTCGACACACTTATGATTTTTAGTGCATTTTCTATCACAATTGTAGCAAAGCCCTTTTTTTCTTTTCTCTTCCAATTGTTGTGGTGTAATCCTTGTAAGTTGTGGAAGGCTAGGAGAAACAACACTTCCATTCTTATAGTTGTGTGGGGTAGACTTCTTTGTTGCCATAATTTTACTTTCCACTATGTAACGAAGCCCTTTTACTCTTTCCAAATATTGTGGTGTTGCTCTTTGTATCCTCATGATATGTTATCATTTCCTCCGTGAAAATTGACCACGTAACAAGTTGTTTAAGAGAATAAAGGCCTTTATACCATGTTAATTAATCTGATTCTAAATATGAAGATGTAATACATACCTTTTGTAACAGTGGTACACCATGTAGATCAAAATATTGCTCCATTTGTAGTATCCAATTTACTGGATCCTTGTCATCAAACTTATTCATATCGTCTTTTCTTGATTTTACGAGCTCGATCTTGAAACGAATATAACTCTGTAATTTCATATCTTTAAGTTCTAAAATTGCGACCTGTGGTAGCGCTCTGCGTCCTCTTTCTAATTCCAGCAGTTTGATTGAATTTAGATTCTCCAAGAAAGAGTTATGCATAATCTCCCATGATGACCTAATTATATACCTTTTCAGAAGAGTGAACTTGTATGAAGTGCCACATGTCACTGTTTTGACCTTCGAGTCTAAAAATTATAAACAGGAAACTACAGTCCGTTCTCTTTCTGTAACTTCTTACGAAATTTCAATTTGTTTCTAAGAGAGAATGTTATGATGATTTTACCAAGGTCAGTTGTTTAGGATGTAATTCGGGAGTCTGCAAAAAGGCCAACTTCCTCATATCATATCTCTACGAATATGGTACAAAAATCTCTGAAATTTGGACTCAAAGTTCAGAATGATTCTAGCCCAAATGGGTTTTTGTTTTACAATCTGAAACATCGTAGAAATTTTTTTATAGCGAAAAATCCACTCTGACCTATGTGGAGCAGCGAAACCCTAGAATCCAAAGCTCTGATACCAAATGTTATGAAGCCAACTCACAAAAAGATAGAAAAGAGAGATAAACGCCTTATAATTCAGCCTTTCGAGTGGGCAACCTCCTTTATATTACATAAATGAACAGTTCTTGGATGATACAAATGAAAAGACCTCCTTTCTATATATAGGAGTCTAAGGGGTCATAATATAACTAGAGCTGACATAACAATAATAATATAAGGGCACAATAATAACAATAGTGGGCTTCTATGGGGCACAATAGTAACAATATGGGGAATACATGGGTAAAAAAATATAATAAGGGGGTTGTACTAATAACAATAAGGGGTTACACTAGTAGTATAGGGGCCTAACAGATTCTCGGACCCTCACCGACTTTTTCAGGTACCCCTATCATAGATGTTTGGCCTTATATATGTGGGAGGCTATTAGGTTTGGAGTGCAAATTCCTTAGCATCCCATTAGACCAGACCCCACACAAAGGATCACGACATTTTTCAGGCTACTACCTTCAAACAGGGGCACCAAGAGATTGATTGATACTGGTACGTATCGAGACTCCAGACCAGTGAGTATCCGTGGGAGCTCACCTTGCCAGAAGAGATCTCAGCATTAGTTTTGTCTTAGATTTGTTCCTAGGAGACACACTAGGTCCTCCAACATTCAGTAGCATCTGAATCACCTAGGATATGGTCTAGTGGACAATTTGCACTTGCCATCAACTCTTCATGGAGCCAACAGACTTTGTTGAGTTTCTTTAGTGTTATTCATTCAACCTCAGATGTTAGAAGAGGCGGGTCTGATCCTCAAACCTCTTAGCTCCTGGATCTTCTTTGCTAGGGCCAGATGTTGATTTACTTCATGCATTGTACCTTTTATAGGAGACTCTTTGGTTCTCCCGCTTTGTATATACATCATTGTACTCAACATTCCATTTGAGCTACTTTATGGTCATTAGTTGGACATACATATAATTATCTTATTTATCTTGATATTGCAATGATAAATAATTTTCTTTGCATCTATACGATGATTCATATCGGAAGATCTACATTATTAAGATAGGAGTTTTTTTTGTAAATGATCTTGATGACTTTTCTGTTATATCAAATATTCGGATTTTTTTTGTTTTAAAATTTTGGTGGCAATATTTAGTACAATATGGTTAGTCTTGGTTTTAAAATGTCTTCATTTGGTAGGCTATCTACTTAAAGGTAACATTTTAAGTTTGGAGTGGGCATGAATGAAGTATAATTCATGAATTCATATTTTCTTCAAAAAATTTGAAGAGTGGAGCAGGATGGAAAAACTATCAAGCTTCAAATTGTAAGTAAATGTGTTGTGATCAAACTTCAATTTGATTTCAATAGGACTGAGTGAAATATAGTATTTGAGTTGGATAGGCTTAGGCATATAATCTTAAATGTATTTTATGATTTTTCGGTCTATAAAGGGAAAAAATTACCTTTCGTAACTCATCATACTATTCTGATGTTTCTTTCAATTCTGAAGGAATTTCTTGGGTTCTGTTTCGAATCGTAAAGTTTTTATTATTTTACATGTATCAATGGCAGCATACAATTCTAGAGAGCATTCTTAGAGATTGAATCTAACAATGTTTAAGTTTTTAACCTTTCTACAACTTTTCATCCTAGAAATATACTACACATTAGGATTTGATCTGATATAGAAAGAAAGAATATGGGCATAAGCCCAAAGTATTGAGAATATAATAGGATAAAATATTTGATTGATGGTAATTACCCTTGACAGCATGAAATTGAAACATCTTAGGAAATTGGTACCCACATCTGGCGTAGACATGCCTTCTAAGTCCCTCATCATAGGGCTCATTCTCTATAAATATCTGTAGCAGAAATTGAAAGTACTAAAATTGCTCTGATGAGCTATCATAGCATGGAGAAGGTTCTGAATTGGAGGTTGCGTGTTGTTAAATTTTATGGAATTGCCAATGCAGTGTCTCCCATGTCAAGAACATCAGAGACACATAAATGGTCTCTAACTCATCCTTCTGATGCTGCAGTTCAATCTCATCATCTCCCAATTCCCTTCTTCTTGATGACAGTTGACACAAAGATGATACCATGAATGGAAATCCCCTTATGGGCAGAGGGCAGACTAGATTATGAACGAGTATAGGATGTCAGATCTCATATCCTCCATAGTCAAGGTCCTTAGTTTACTTTCATAATCATTTTATCCAGATTTTTTGTACATGGTGTGGAGTGAATTCCTTTTAGTAGTGTAACTATGAGATGTTTTTACCTTTTTTTATAATACTTTTTTGCCCCTTGAGTTTTTGCAGACAATGTAAAACCAACCATGAAGCAAGTTTGTTTGAGTACTTGGAACCGATCATGCTCTCTGAATACACAATGGTTTTGAGGAACCCCAAAGCCTGCAAGACAAACCAGTTAGTTTTGCGAGACTTGTCACCAGATGACCTGCTGATCTAGGCCATAGCAACTTCTTTTGCACTTCTTTCTAGATCACCATCCAGTCTGCCTTACTTTGAATAGCTTTACATGTTCCTTTGAATGTGGGGAGAAGTTTACATTCAATGCTCACTAAATTCATACTACTCTGGTTTATAAAAAAATGTTGAGATCTGTCATTTCCTAAGTATTAGTATGTACATGCCCAATGTTTGGGATTTTTTTCTTCTCGAATATTCTGGTACTTTGCATGCTTTATCATGTTCATAAAAGAACAAAAGCTAGACCTTGACATGATTTATTGTTGTTACCAATAAGTCATGGAATAGTAATTTATATATTTGTCATCTTTCAGGTTTGGCTTATGAAATTAGGGAGAGGCAATGGTTCTTCTTCATTCTAAGAGACCACAGGCCCACAATTCTTATTAATTCGAATATAAAAAAGATGAACATGACTATCATAGAATTTAGAATTCTTTTGATAGCAATATGCAAGTGTGTGACTCTCAATGCAGTCCTCATTAATTATAGTATAAATACTATTTACATGGATATCATAGCACTTACCATTTCTTTTGATAACAGTATATAAGAATGATCTTAGAACTTAAGAATTGTATTTATTAAAAACGTGGGATATTATGCATTACTCTATGTTTGGTTCTTTGCTAGCAATTGTTGCCATGATGGGTGCAATAATGAGTGGCTATAGGTTGAATTTTATGAGATTTTTATGCAATATTAATTCAATAATTAATAAAAAAAGTTGTGAGGCACCCTAAATCAACTTTTGTTTATAGAGTGTTAGAATTTAATTTTTCCTACATCTCTGCATCTCATTTAGATTTTATATGCAATATTAATTCAATAATTAATAAAAAGTGGTGTGAGGCTCCCTAAATCAACATTTATTTATAGGGAGTTAGAATTTCATTTTTGCTACATCTCTGCATCTCATTTAGATTTTCCCATTCCCATGTCATGATTGTTCTTCAATTTTTTCCTCATTTTATTCTTTACGGGATTTCATTTGCAACATTTGGTGCAAATTCTAGTTTAAAATCTTTCATGTTTAATATTATTGACGATGTTCATCATCTTGAAATTTTTTATCAAAAACTTGTAGTGTTGTGAACCTATGTAAGCATCCAAACAAGTGTGTTCATATGTATTTATTTATTAAATGTTTATTAAACATCAAAACATTTTTTTTTTGTGTCTTCCTCACTTATGATGTAAAGCAACTGGAGCTTAATGACCATCATCTTGACAAACTAAAGAGCAAAGTCACCTATTTGTTGCTCTCACCTATTTGTTATTATTCTCACTTAGATGATAAGCAAGCATGGTGTTGTCCTCATCTTCGAAGTTGTTGGATGCTCTAAGGAGAATCTCATCAATGTCTCAACCATGCTTTTTTCTTAAGTGACCTTAACAATGAATGTTTTAATAGTTTTTTGTTTCAAGTCTTGAATAGTTTAAAACTTTACTTAGCTTCAAATTAGTTTTGTGTATGGTAATTAACCCTCATAAATCTTCTTCATGCATTAGATTCCTTTACCTAATCCTTTCTCACTCGTTTTTTCTTTATGTATTACCTAAATATTATCTAGAATATATATTTAAAAGTGTATCTTTCATAGCTACTTTTCTCTCTCCATGTGTGGTAGGATGTGAAGCTCTCTTCATTTTGTATATATTTATATTTCTATTGTAGATATGTATATTTCTAAGTTTATAGCCTTAAAGTAACTAACAAATAATGGATCATAACATTAAAAATATTTGTAACTTTAAGAAACAATTTATAAACTTTTATCATATTTCAATTTTTTTAAATTATTTTTTTTTTATATTAATTTTGTCCTTCTAAATATAAAATTTATGTAATCCTTTAAAAGGGGATATTGAGAAATACCACTTACAATAATTGATTATGCATGACCTACCCTATTTGAATCTAAATAATTTACAAAGAGCACTTAAATATAGTGAATCTTTCAGATGTTAGTTTATTTTTGACATTGAAACTAAATTGTTTTGGTTTTCTATTGTGATGATGAGGCATTCATGTTCACAAAATCATATGGCGATTGTTTATATCCTCGGTTATGTCTTCTCCCATTTACCTAAAATTTGAAGGTTAACAACTTTACAAAATGAAACCGATAAAATTCAATCACATTAATGATATTTTACACAATTTATGAACAATTGGCACATCAACATTGAGGTGATATCATAAGCTAGATAGAGGATGTGGCATTGTGAGGTTTTGTGTCTTCGTTTTTCTTTCAAGTGACCTACATTATCCCATGTTCTCATCATAATTATATCATATTACATGGATCAAAAGTGGATCCACTCTTCATATGTCATTTATTCTAGCAAGTTCCCGTCCCCATATTCCAAAAAAATTGGTCAATCCATAGCCCAAATCACTTCCAAATCATGCATCCCCACATTCAACACAATTAGGAATTAACTTGGACTTTGTTACCAAGTCACATATCATTCCATTTTCCCCTCACCATTCTTGATCATTTTGATGGTGCTACTTTTATTTCGCTCCTTTATCTCACCACTCTATCATTTTCCTAGATAAGCTTCCTCATTCCCTAGAGCTTGTCCATTCCAAATATTCTCAATGTATTAGGGAAAAAACACAAGGTGTCACAATTATGGTGTATGTGATTTTAGCATGAATCTCATTTTCTCCTTCCCGGGAAAGAAAAATCAATGGTATATTCTATCCATAGGATGTTGCTAAGAAACATTTGATGGTATATGTAAATAAAATAATGAATTCACTCATCAATTACTCCATTGTTATACATCTTATGCAACAAGGTTGGTTGGAGTTTATCTTTAAAACATATTAAGGAAAAAGAAGATGTTATTGTTTCCATGGAATTGGGGGCACTCAAGCCTATCTGTCAAGACTTGGATGGTGGGTTTTGAGCCATCCATAGACCCATTTAATCATCAAATATATGCATCACCTCTCTTGTGCTACCCTCTATTTTTGGTCGAAAGGAATTCTATTGATTGTTGGAAATAACGTTTGGAAATTAATTTTGCTCAAGTATGCATAGGATGAAAAATGTGAAAATGGGTTGCAGTTCATGTAGGTTTACGTTGATCTTAAAGAGATATTGTTGAGAAAAATTCAATTACACCATGATCATTTCACATAGATTTAGAAGATTGTTGATTTTTTTACTCGTTAAGGGAAAACTTCAACATCCTAGCGTTTGACAATAAGTTCCTCTTTGATTTTATAAAGGTGATATTTGTCTTTATGAACACACTCAAGAAGTTGAAACAGGGGTAAACCATTTAAAAAATTCACATGTGAGTGGATCAAGTGTTATAATTGAAATATGCAATAGAAGAAATAACAAAGGGTATAAGGGTTTTAAAATTTAAATATGATATCCATCCATTTCATCATAGAAAGAACATATCATTGAAGTATACGAAAGGAAAAACATGAGATAACAAATTCCAAATATCAAAGAATTGAAAAATGATTTCATTCACGTAACATCATAAAGAAGATGTGGGAAAATTTTCACGAGACTCATATAGCTTCAAATAAGTTTATGAACCACAAAATCAACTACCTTCCCAAAAGAAATCTCTCTTCAAGAGTGAAAAAATATTACCAATTCAAATTTTTAAATTGTTGGGTGCCTAAAGTACTCATCAAAATCCTAATATTTAATTGGAAATGTAAATCCATACATCCAAAAATGGATTCGTTTTGGGATCTCATAAACCAAAAGATAAATAAGGTACAAATAAATGGAACGATGGAGTCTTCTTATTGTTAAAGTATCATATGCCTTTTATTGTTTTTGATGAATTCCTTATAATAATTGGTAGATAGTTAATTTGGATTGATGACCACTTGGAGTGACTAGTTTTTATCCCTTCTTGGATATAAGCTTTCATTGAAGGAGTTGTAATGCCCACTTTTTCATGTTTGTTGAATATCTCCTCTTCAATTTTATTAGCCTCCTCCTGTAATTATGCATCTAAGATACACTAATATTCATTAACATTAACAAAAATAACCAACCACTTCTTAATCACCCCCTAAAAAAATTAGATATATTTTCAAATTATGATCCCAATGACTCTTTTAGGTCACTGAACTTATCTTTTCATGTGCCTTTGGGAATTAGCCTAAATAATTTTATCATGTGGGAACCTTGAAGATCATAAAAAAAATAATTGCATTTAAAAAGGAATTAATCCTATCTTTAATATTTCTTCTTTCATTATTAATCTCCTCCTAAATGATAATTTTCACGTACCATCTAGCTTGGATGTGCTTCATTCGTTTAAGCCCTTGGAAACTTTTCTATGACCTTCATAGTTTGTTGGGAAATTTTTCTATGATCTACAAAATGTTTGTCTTGCTCAAGGTCCTTTTTAACCAAGTCAACAAATGATGCAATACTTTGTGCTAGATATCCTATATGGGAAGCTACTTGCCACGCATCTTTAATAGTCTTCAATATTTTAGCTATATTATTGACAATATATGATTTAAATATATTTAGGACGTCGACCACTTTTTTGGCTCAATGGGGTGTGTTAGGGGTGGATACTGTTGTCACTAGTGCCTCTATGGAGAGAGAATTCATGAACAAAGAATGTGACTTAGAGTTTCTTATAACTGCTTTATTCTCTTTTTAAGCATCATGTTTTCTACTTCTTGTTTTTGTTAGACTTCACTAGTGCTTCTCTAGTAGTTTGATGCAATTACATGAGTCTGGTGGCTACAACTTTAGAAACATCAATGTCTATTTGTGCTTGATGTGTAAATTATTTATTCTATACTTACACCCTTTTAATTTCTAACTTCTTATTACTATTGTCATATATTTCATTCTTCAAGGTGATAGGGTCATCATCGAAAGTGGTGAGCTAGATGAGTAGCAACCCAATGAATTGGTGTAGTTCCATTAGCTTCAACACCCATAATTTCTTCCACACTTGGTGTTTATTTGGAACCTTTGACTTTGAATGGTTGAGTCATGTGAATTATTCCTATGGTCAACTTGGGGCGGTGGGGGTGCTCTTCCTCATCTCTGCCACTCGAGATCCTATCACCAGCGAAAATTTTAAGTCTCATAATTTATCTTAAAGTTTATAAACCTTAATTAATCTCAGCAATTCATAATATGCAATTCGTAAAATGTTTGGTGGTATTTTTTTAAAAATACTCAAAATTATAACAATTTTATACATTCTCTATATAATTGTTTTTTATCAATTTTCAAGGTTAAAGAAATTATACTATTAAATTTTGGCGTATAGTTTTTTTAGAAAAAAATGAAATTAGTGAATCTCTTTTTGGAAAAAGCATGGAAAATGAGCCCACTTCTTAACATTAGCCCCTAAAATTTTCCCTACCTAACATTATTTTTTCATTGATGTGAATTAACATTCTTATTGGTTTCGATCGAGGATAAGCTTGGGTGAAGCAAACATGTGGACGCTAGAGATGGATTTGTAGGCTTTGTACCTCTTTACTTATATCTTCCTCCCATACTTGTGTTATTTTCTTCAAGAACTTCTTCAGTATGTCTTCAAAACTCTTTATCTTTGGATGGGCGAGTGTGAATTTCTTCACTCTCCACTGTAATTATTTTAAGTAAATTGGCATCTCTAATTGTAGATTGGTGCCTATTAAATAAACCTTTCGAATCAAAGCCCTGAATAACTTTAGCTTCACTCAAATTAAAATAATTTAAAGATTGGGAAAACTCTATAAGGTGTTTCCCGTTCTTTAAAGTCACCTCTCCAGCAATAAATGGTCGGGAAATGAATTACTTTCTCTTTCTCCATTGAAATAAAATTAAACATGGGTGGTATTGTCTATAGGCTTCCACAATAAAATACATATTTAAAACAAATTTGAGTAGCAGTTGTAGTTTATCTTAAAATCCATCTATGCAAATTGTAGGTTTTAACCACGTACATAAATTACCTGCATACGAATTTTAAATCACAAGAAAAATAAAAATGCGAGAGCGTAACACATAAAACACATATACATAGAGATTTCCCACTGGATCCCAAAACCGGGACTACCAGCTTGATTTTTCATTATGTTCCTTTCAATGTTACAATACATATTTATACATGACGAAGCATCCAATACCATCGACCGAAAACCATCATGTCCAAAACCATGGACCAAAAACCATAGGTAGGTTTGCCCAATCTAATATAGGGTCCAAAAAAAAATTTCCTGGGGCACTGCCCCGGACCCCGTACAGGGCGGCTACCCGACCCCCTCAAACCCCCCTGCTGCGCAATCGGCACAAGGAAGGGGGGGCTTTGCCCCTCCTCTAACCCGTCGATTCACTACCTAGGTTAGTCGTGGAAACAATATAACACAAACCAACAATCTCCCACTTGTTGTTTTCTTTCCACAGGAGAGGTTAGTCATTTTTCTAGCCCTGAAACGCCCATTGTTTCTCTACACCAAGAGAACTTATCAAAGCTCACAGATTTTGTCAATGCATCTGCAGTATTCTTCAAAGTGTCCACCTTTACCAGCAACACCTTTTTGTCT
>APFE030410175.1:11607-43649 GCA_000404065.3 Pinus taeda | reverse complement strand
TTCTAATGTCTTCACTGCCATTGAATGAGTCATTACTTTTAACATGGGTATAATAGCTTCTATTACCTTCTTCCGACATCTTTCCTTTGTTATGAGGGCATCTAGCAGCATAGTGACTAACTCTACCACATGAAAAGCATTTGAAAGGTAGCTTACCTTTGAAACGTCCAGTTCCCCATTCAAGATTCTTGACAAAATTTACCTCCTCTTCTTCGTCTGACATGTATCCTAATGCTTCGAATGCAGCTTCTGATGGTCCCTCTTTTCGCATCTCAAAAGCAGTTAAGGTTCCGTGAAGCTGTGACATGGTGATTTTCTGTAGATTCTCCTTTTCTTCTATGGCAGACACTTTGGAATCAAATTTAGCAGATAGGGATCTCAAAACCTTTTCAACTAAGACAACTTCCTTAAATTCTTCACCCAAATCTCTCGTACAATTTACAATCTCATCCATTCGCAAGAAGTAATTAGCTATGCTTTCATTACTATGCATCTTAAGATTTTCATACCGGATTCTAAGAGTTTGAAGCTTTGCTCTTTTTACGTGTTCATCTCCTTCGTAGCTTAGAATGATTTTGTCCCATATTTCCTTAGCTGATTTGAAATGCATGATCTTCATAAATTCTGATTGTGTCAAACTCCCCAATAAGACAGTAACAGCTTTGGCATTGAGCTCATATTTCTTTTTCTCGGCTGCATCTGTAGGAACTGCTGATGGGAAATTGTATCCACTTTCTATGATTCCCCAAACTTCTGCTCCAAGCGATTGTAGATATGCTGTGGTTCTTATTTTCCAGTGGGTAAAGTTTCTCCCGTCAAAGATTGGTGGCCTGATATGTGCCTCTTTTTCAGGATTAGCCATTCTGATGGATCTTTTCCTTCAAGCGATCAAGCTTCTTCAAAAGGACCTGGTTTGATACCAATTGTTGGAAATAATACTGAGAGCGGGGTGGGGATCAGTATTATCAAATCAAATACTTTTTCATTTTCACACTTAGATTCATATACGCGACTTCAGTTAAGGGTATACGCGTATATACGCGACTGTATTAAATGCAACAAGCGTATATGCAGAAATCTTATGATTCAGTTAGCTTATCTTCAGTAAATGCATCAGAACATTATTAACCACATTAACAGTAAATAGGTGTAGTAAAACAGTACAGATCATCACACATAAGAAGAACACTTGAACACCATGATGTAAGGTGGAAACCCAATGTGGGTGAAAAACACCTGCTGCAATTTGTCTCTTTCTTCCTTTAATAAGAAACTTCTTTTACAATGTACTGGTGCAGTCCTTTACCAGCACGCAGGCTGCAACCTGCAGAGGGAGACAACCCTCTCTCGTTTTCCAGTTACTTCTGGAAGGGAGCTACAACCCCATTAGCTCTTGTACTAGTGGATATACTAGTACGTAGGTGCTGACCTACAGAAGGCTGCAACCTTCTTTTCTTCAGGGACCACGTTTCATCAATTTTCAGATTGGATCCATAAGTACAAAACAATCACTGCTGCAATATAATCATCCACTTATACTTGCATCATAAATCTCTAAATCACCCAATACTGAATCACTGAAACCCTGTCATCAAAAACACAGAACGCGAACCAGAGCCCAGAACTCTGCAACAACCAGTAGAATCAACAACAACCTGAAATACCAAATCTCATAATGCATACGCTACTTTACTATACGAAAACCGTGTGTATACGTGCTTTCACCTCATACAACCTGCGTACAGATCTAAAGATAATTACTTGTACCTTCACTGTTATATCAACCCAATCCAAGCAGCACAAACTGATAACCAGCAATACTAGATCTTCGCACTTCGTCAGACATTCATTCCTTGCTCACCCCTTTTTGCCTAATGATCTTCTCCTTATTTAGGTTAGGCTTCTCTCAATACCATGGTCCAAAACCATGTAGAAACAATACCATGAACCCAATACTTAGGGTCGTCACTTTGGACCAAATACTATGGACCAAATACCACGGACCAAAACCATGATTTCCAACATGTACGCACCTTTACTCTTACTAACCCGCGTGTATATGCGTACGCTCCTTCTGCTTCGCTAACCCGCGTATATACGCACTTTCTTCACGGTCAACCTACGTATATCTCTCTATTTACTTGCTGCACTATGATCTGTCCTCTGAGTGAGTTGCCATCACCTGTATCATTCCTCTGAGTGAGTTGCCATCAAGGACAACACCTGAATCATAATGCCAAAAGAACTATCCAATGGAATATCCAAGGTATTTTATGGATCATATTAGTATCCTAGAATTTTTGTTCATGGATATTGTTGATATTTGCAAGGGATATAGATAGGTTGGGCCAAAAGTCGTAAAACACTAATTGTGGTCGATGAATCTTTGAATAACGCTCGTAATCCTAGAGAGGAGAGGTTTTCATAGCTAGAACAATAAGTCATTGATATAAATCATAATGTAAGTATGCTCATGGTGGACCTCAGCAATAAGCTTGGGATATTTGGAGAATATGGGGGTTCTAACACATAAGACAAATTAGAGGTGGGATCAAGAGATCGGGAAGAAATAGAGAACTAAGAAAAGAAAGGATCTCAAAAATATCAACCCAATTTATGTGTTGTGAATCATTCACAATCCCTATTCAAAATAGAAGCGAAGGTTGATATCAAGATGTACCATGATGAGATCAATTCTTTGAATATAAATCACTGGTTTCGACAACTAGAAGTGTATTTCAGTTTCCATAAAATTGAGGAAGAATAGAAAATTTCATTTGTGTGACTAAAATTAGAGGGCCATGTCCTAACTTGGTGGGAAAGCCACATAGAGACTTTGAGATTGGAATCAGATCCTGCAGTGACTAAGTGGGAGGAATTTAAAACCATCATAAATTGGTAGCTTTACCCTATTGGTTATGAAGAGGACCAGTGGATCTGGTGGTAGTACTTCAAGAAAAAGCAAGGAAAAGACATGTGGGAGTACACCACAAATTTGAGAAAGATGACCATAATGCTGGGTATCTCCAAAATAACACATACGTACTCAAATACTTAGGGGTTCTACATTTCTATCTGCAGGAAGAAGTGATTTTGTTCAAGCCCATAACAGTGGTTGAGGCTTGTGTACAGACAAAGTACCTTGAAAGCATAGG
Organism: Pinus taeda; assembly: GCA_000404065.3. Taxonomy (NCBI): domain Eukaryota; kingdom Viridiplantae; phylum Streptophyta; class Pinopsida; order Pinales; family Pinaceae; genus Pinus; species Pinus taeda. The sequence goes on along the minus strand of APFE030410175.1, from coordinate 40,494 downwards.
CCTAAAGAAAGGGAAATCAAGTGGATATAAGAAAACGTAGCAATAGAACACTTCTAAGGATGGGAAGAAGAAGAAAAAGTGGGGAAAAAAAAAAAAACTACCCACACCAATGCAAATATCCCAAAAACCATTGCAACATTGACGCCCACACAAAGGAGAAGTACTGGAAGCTGCATCAAGAGCTTATCCAAAATAACAAAAAGAAATACAATGAGAAGAAGAATATGATGGGAACTTATTTGAGCAATCAAGTTCAATGTATATTGGACGTAGATGAGGATATCATTTGTAAATCCGTGCAGAAGGAGGTGATTCTAAGCAACCTTAAACAATAGGAAGAGAAAGAAATGACCAAACTCTTCCATATAAATATATAGGTCAAGAAGACCAAGATTGATGCTCTATTTGACCTAGGATCACAAGAAAATCTCATTGCAGTAGAGTTGGTCAAGAAGTTGTGGTTGGAAATTCACAATTATCCATCCTCATATCCACGGGGATGGTAAATTAGGATGCAGAGTTGAAGGTAACAAAATAGTGCAAAATTAGATTTGCCATCATTGTTGATTTTATTGATGAAGTAGAACTAGAGGTGGTTCCCCTTGATGTATGTTGAGTCATGTTTGGAAGTATATAGATGTACATTCGAGATCAAATGTTCATGCTGAGAGCTAACCAGTATCGACTCCTCAAATATGGAAAATTTCTCACTATGCACAAAGGCAAGTAAAAAATTTCACTGGTAAGTGCCAACCAAGCCAAGAAATTGATCATTTCTAATAGGAATTATTTTTTATTTTTTTTACGAGAAAATCAATCTACATAAAATTTAGTAAGAGGCAAGGCATCCATATATGGGTGTATTAAGAAACATAGAAAACAACTAGAAGTTTCTATAGGCATACAAGGATGTGTTCTAGGATCCTAAAGGGTTACCACCTAAGAGGGAAGTGAAGCACAAGATCCAATGATTTCTAGACTCCCCATTTCCAAACATTGGTTTGTACAGGAAATTTGTTATAGAAGCAAGTGAGATGAAGAAACAGTTGCAACAACTACTGGAACAAGGTGTCATTCGAAGGAGTACATCACCATGTGGGTCACCTAGTTGGAAATATGCTATCATTGATGGCAAAGGAAATGGAAAAGGTGATAATGGCAAAGCAAATGCAAAGGAAAAGGAAAAGGCAAAGGAAGTCGAAAAGTAACTACATTGGTAAATGTGTTGTCATTGATAGAAAAGATGATTGATGGTAAAGGTAATGGAAAAGATTGGAGAAGGCAACTGCATTGGTAAATATGTTGTCATTGGTGGCCAATGTAAAGATTGATGGAAAAATAAATAGTAGGGGTGGAATAGGAAAAAGCAAAGGTAATGGAAAATGTGGCACAGGAAAAATCACAGGTGTCATCTAGAGGCACAGGTGTCAAAGAAGGTCTCAGGGAGAAGACTTGAGTAACATGGAAACATAATGGTGCATAGGAATTGAAGCTAGTTATGATGCTACAGATAATCTCAAATGAAGGTGTATTCCTCTCAAAAGGATAGAGCTCTGAAAGAGCTCTCCAAAAATATATGGAAGTCCTAAAAAGGCTTCCTAGATCAAACGATAGAGCCACTCAAAGTTTGTGACACCAAGTCCAACCTAACAAAGTTAGAAGGAGCGTGGAGGAACCTTGGCATGTAGCCAAGTTTGGCACATTGGAAAAGTGTAGAAAAAAATATGGTGGAGCCTCTACAGGAAGCTCCAGGTAGACATTGTAGACACATTTATAGTGGAAATTGTTTTCATTAGAAGTGATTGGAAACAACATGACGCCATCTCGGTGGTGGTACCTTGATAGGTGCACCTTAGAGGTTTTAGATGTGACACAAGTGAAAAGCATCAGGATGCATTAAGCGGGTGGAGTGCACTCAATAGTGGTAGCCCAAAATTTTGTTTGGAGTGCACATGGCTAAGAACCAGGCAGAAAACATTGGTCTATGTGGTAGCTTTCTGACAACATCATAGATAGAGGTCTTTATGGCCACGGGAAGTAGTTTCCCATGTAGTTTATCACATATATCAATGATTGAAAGCTACACCAAGGAAAATCCTCCCAAAACCACAACCCATTTAGAAGTGGTGTCGAGGGAAAAATGCTTGAACCTAGAGGTTTTCATAAAAATGAAATAACAAAGGAAATGGTCACAAAACAAGGCCTTAGAGTATATTTTCTCTCTCCTCCAGGAGGATAGGTGGCAACATATGATTAGCCTGCATGGCCACAAATGATGAGGTCAACATGGATTGTGGCAGACGGATTCAACATTTTTCGGCACCCAAGTGGCCCTTTTTTGGGTGACATGTGTCATTACTCATAGGTCAACACAAGGCAGGAGTGACATCATGGTGACATAATCTCGACGGGATGAGCCTGAAAGATTTAAAATGGAACAGAGAGAGAGAGTTGGGTGGTCAGATCCTGGACACATCGGTAACTATCTAAGCCCAAAGATTCATTCAATTAGCTCTTACTATAGCAGGAGGACCCACATGAAAACTCATCCCATAGGCTTTACCCAAGCGGGATTCTTAAATGAGATTAGTGAAAGGCATTTGGCATCAGGCACCAGGGTATGATGGCACAACGATAACCAATTATAGACATGTCAGGCGGTCCCCACAGACACATCAAACCAGAGGTTAGACCCCTGTGGGTTATTGTGGTGCACATAAATGAATGCGTCAGGAGGAAGGGAGTTACGAGCTAAGTGCCTACTCATGGTCCCATGCCACAGGAAGAAATCAAGGACACAAATATATAAAGAGTCATAGAGGTTCTGGCAGTGGCTAAGTGCCAACTTATTGGATTATTTCATGTAGAAAAACAACAAAGGGCACAACAAAAATAGAATGTGGGGACATCCACAGATCCCAGGATCCTATAACTTGTGAAGAATTACAATTAATAAAAAAAGAAGGGAGCTTGGGAGCTCTAGCGTTAGCGTTGGGCATGGTCACTTTGGGTAGAAGCAGGACCAACGACATAAGATATGTTAACAAATGAAATTCACCCATGTATGGCTTAAAAGGGATTAGTGCCCAGAGAATTAAGCTGATGGTTATGAAGACCCAGTCTTATAGCAAAAAAACTAGTAAAGGGTCAAGAGAAAAGGGCTTAAAGGAAAAATAGCGGAATTGTCAGTTTTGGCAGTGAAATTTAGCAGATAATCCAAAGTTAACTATAGAAAAAAATAACAAACAACATCTAAAACTTGTTAGAAAGGTGAGAATGAAAAAATAAGCAGGAAAACAACAAAAAATTTAGAGTGTGAGTTTTGAACAACTGTAGTAGAATAAAAAACTTGGTGAATAGTCAGAGGACTGAAATTAACAAGACAAAGGAAAAAATATTAATTCATGCAACAAATTTGATAGAAATATAATTAAATATCAATTCAAAAATATTAGTCCAGAATTATTTAAAAGTAGAATTCGAACCAAAAAAGTCAAGGGAGTGACAAGAGAATTGCAGAATATGTGTGAGAGTTGTTGGTGCAACATGATGCATGATAGTGATATGCATCAACGGTGAATCATAGACCAATATAGGTATCTAAAAGGTGTTTTTTCTTAAATTGTTGATGGTTTATAGAGCTTGGTGATTAGTGTGTGATGTGTTCAGTAATGAAAAATTGCTGAAAGTGGTGGTGTTTTGCATCAGTAATCAGAGATTTCTGAAGGTGTTTGTATGGTGGCTTTGGTGAGTAGTTTCAGTAAGGATATTTATTTGTTTGTGAGGTAAGTGGTCTCCTAGTTCTAGTATTAAAATGGATGAAAGATGGATCAACAAGACCAACAAGTGGTAGCTTGTAGATCAAGGGTAGGAGCTCCTTCTAGTGGGTGCTAATAAATCTTTGGGAGCAAGAGTCCCTTTCAATAGAGGCTGATAAATGAGCAAGGGAAAGTGTCCCTTCTAGTGAGTTATGGTAAACATGCAAGGGAAACAATGCCTTTCATTGGTAGATGATAAATAAGTAGGGATCGAAGTTCCTTCCAGTAGAAGATGATAAACCTAAAAGTGGTATCTTGTGGGGCCATGATGTAATCAAGTTGAAGACTTGTAATAAAAAGAAGAATGGTGTCTTGTGTATATGTTGCTCATATGCTTGATGTTTATGATGTTATACATGATTGAGTTGTGTTGTTGATCCATGAATAATTGTTAAAGTGATTAAAAAGTGAAATTTGTGAAGAATTGTATAATTTGGCCACACTACTGATTCAACCCCCCTCTTAGTTTTGTCTTAGTTTCCATTGTTTATAACATTTGGTATCAAATCCAATGTCCTTCAAGATCAATTTAAAATATGGAAGGAAGATTAGGGATCATGGAGAACTAGGACTGGATTACCTCAAATGGAGTTCCATCTTTGAATGACTCAAATTATGTAACCTGGAAGGTAAGGATGAGAATCTACTTGTAAGCTTTTGATTTGAATGTGTGGCTATCTATGGAGTATGGAGTAATAAATGAAAAGTTTTCCAAACTAGCAAGGAAGGAAATCATGAGAGGGTTGTATAAGGCAGACATTGAAAAGTTTAAGACTACCAAGAAGATATGGGACAAATTGGAGTCCATCTATGAAGTAGACATGAAGAATGCATGTGATGTTAAGAGGCTTTCCCTGGTGGATAGAGCAATCAATGACTTAGTAAAAGAATTAGATATCATTGAAGATCACGAATCATATGATGATTATTCTGTATCAAGAGGCCAAATCGTTGATGAACACCCATAGGAGATGCAAAATGCAAGTAAGTTATTGTTCTATTGTTATTGTAGAATAATAGAACATTTATCTTCAAACTACTCAACTGCAAGTACTTTTGAAACTAAGAGTTTCTCATGAAGTTGTAATGAATATAGAGCTACCTTAATAGTGATAAGAGATTTGGACTAAGAAGACAATGGGTCCACCTCTGGTGACAAGGAAGAAAGGACATCTCATGTATCAAGAAAAGAATCCCTAGAGTCATCAAGGGAACAAAATTTTGAGAGTGAAACAAACACTAGTGGTGAATCTAGTGGCTCCTCAATGGAGTTAGAAGATCTTGAAGAAAATAATTGTTTGAAGAGGCATCTCATATCATCTATTGAGGAGATTAAGAAATTTAGAGTTGTAAATACAAATATGGAATAAGATGATAGAGTATTAAAAAAGAAGGTGTTGAATCTTCAGAATCATGTAGAGAATTCTGAAGCGTTTAAATACAATAAATCCAATGATTATTCCTCTCAGGATAAGATAAAAATTGAAGATGATGGTGACTCAGCAACAACATTAAAGGGACCCATGAATTTGGATAAAAAAAGGTCCAAAAAATTGCAATGGAAAAGAAAATAATACACCAAACTAAAGGAACTTCCACAAGTCAAAATAAAGGTATATATCCCCTCATATGATTTTGTTGTAATAACATGGGGTACTTTCCTCCAACTATCTACAAACGAAAATGAAGGTGCAGTAACATAGGTAGAATGTGCAATTTCTACCACAACCATGAATTCCTTAGAAGAGAAATTCGACGAACTAAGCATAGAGAGCCTTTTCTCCTCAAGGGAAATATTTTCAAAGGCCCAAGAGCAACAAGAGAGAAAATTATATTCCAGGACATTGGAAAGGCACAAGATTTGGTAAGAAGTATAATTATTTTTTTCCATTCTTGAATAAAGTTGAATCCTACAAGCGTAATAATTTTGGGCATAAAGCAGTTGCATGCCAATCTAGCAAGAAATTATTTTTCTAGAATGCTGCAAACAGAATTGAGAGCCAACAAAAAGAAGTACACATGAGCTATTTTAGCACCCTGAAGAAAGGTTGATCAATTGGTGAGTGGAGGCAGCATAAAAAAATTCTTGATGAAGAAGAATTAGAGTCTAAAATTCCGGTGGTTGGTCTCTCTTATAGGGAGAGGACCCAATTAGTTAAAAGAAGAAGCATCAGTAATAAAATATCTCCAAATCAATACAGTGAGAAAGAAGAGCAACATTGTTTTGTATTCTCAATAATAAATCCACCCAATAAAACAAGTCAACGCAAGAAACCAACTCATGGTGTTGAGAAAATTCAGCTCTGGAAGAAAAAGGAAGATAATCTACTTAGTGGGAGTAGATATATTGTTCCTTTCATTGAAAAGAAGGGGTTGGATTCATGGGAGCCAAAAAGGTCAAATGTAAGGATAAAAAATGAACATACCAAGGGATGCATCTAAATGATAAAGGAAAGTGTGCCATTTTATGTTGATTACTGAGTAGTGTGGTTTATTGAATGTTGTTGTCAAATCAAGTGGTAGTATGAGTATGTGCAGATGGTGATGATAATTTTACTACCAAAGTTTATTTCGTAAGTATTGTTTATAGATTCCTAACACAAGGAGGGAGCATGGTCATAGGTTGAGTATACTCAAGTCGAGATTTGAGTACGCATTGAAAACTGGTATCAATTATGTGCTGCAGAGGCTAATCGTGTTTGCTCCATTTGTGAGTAATCAGAATGGATTGGATTTTATGATGTTGTTCCAATTGGTAATTGGTATCACATGGTATCAAAGGTATTTTAAATTGGTATTTATAGTCAAAGTATGGTGTTCATGTTGTCTAATGTTGATAGGAAAATATTGGTTTATATGACTATTTTTCATGGTGAGTTTGTTGTTATTAAAAGTCTTCCAAGTGAAATAAAAGTGAGTTGTTTGTGAGATTCCCTCTATGTTTTTCAAGTAAGCACTTCTATGTGTTATACTTTATTGTTAATCATCTAACAATTGATGGTTTCATGCATAGGAAAGGTTGTTCTTGTTGCTAGAGTTCGGGTGTATGTGTCTTGGTAGGCTCTATTATGAATGTAATCCTAGCAGAGACTCAGACCAGCAGGAACCATTTTCTCATGACTCAGTTGCACAAGCATGTGTTGTTTTAGCAAGAGATCCCTCTTTACTTCTGGAGTCATATATTGGGAGTAAATATTTGTTTCCCTTCAACTCAATCTTCTTCACAGGACAAAGAGGAAGTTTCTTGGATCATATGAGAGGTACCTAAGGTTTTCATCATAAGAAGAAGTAGTTGACAAGTCCACAGGATTAGAAGACACAGGGAGATTGTTGACAAGGAGAGCATGCTAGTATCTTCACCATTGATGTCAAAGGGGAAGAAGTATTATTGATCTAACACAAGACGGTAAATGATCATTGAAAAGAACAAGGAGAAGTATCAAAGAAAAGTATTGATCATTAGTAATGATGTGATGTTTGATCTTGGGGTTGTCATCAATTACAAAAGGGGAGATTGTTGGAAGTATATTTTCATTGATGGAAAAGGCAATGGAAAAGGTGATAATGGAAAATAAAATGCAAAGGAAAAGGAAAAGGCAAAGGTAATGGAAAAGTAACTACATTGGTAAATGTATTGTCATTTTCAATGACAAAGATTGGCAAAGGAAACTGCATTAGTAAATATGTTGTCATTGTTGGCCAAGGTAAATATTGATGGAAAAGGAAATAACAGAGGTGGAATAGGAGAAAACAAAGGAAATAAAAAAGGAGGCACAGGTGTCAAATAAGGTCTCAGGGAGAAAACATAAGGAGTAGCATGGTAGTAGAATGGTGCAGAGGCTTTGGATATAGTTATTATGTAGAATACATCTTAGATTAAAGTGTAAGCCACCCAAATGGATAGATATTTGAAAGAGATTTCCAACGATATATGAAAGTCCTGAAAATGGCTCCTTCATCAAATGATAGAGTGAATCAAAGTTGGTGATCCCAAGTCCAACCTAGCATAGTTAGAATGAGTGTGGAGGAGCCTTGGCACATAGCCAAGTTTGGAACATTGCCAAAGTGTACTAGAAAATATGGCAGAGCTTCTATGTGAAGCTCCGGGCAAACATGGCAGACACATACAACGAAAAGCAGTTTCATTTGCAGTAATTGGCAATGGGATGATGCCATCCTAATGGTGGTACCCTGAAGGATGCACCTCAGAGGTTTCAAATGTGGCACAAGTGAAAAGTGTCATGATGCATTAAGCGGGTGGAGTGCACCTGATAGTGGTAGCCCGAAAGTATGTTTGGAGCAAACACAACTAAGCAATGGGATGAAAGAGTCAGGCTATGTGGCATCTTTTCGACAACGCTATAGGAAAAGGTCTTTGTGGTCATGGGAAGTGGTTTTTCTCATAGTTGATTATGGAGATCAATGAAAAGAGATACTCTAGATACAATCCTCCTAAAAACACCACCCACTTAGGATTTGTGTTGAGGAAAAAGGCTTGAACCCGATGGGTTTTGAAAAATAAAAAAAAACAAAGGAAATGGTCACAAAACAAGGCCTTAGAGGATATTTTCTCTCTCCCCAAGGAGGATAGGTGGAAACATATGATTAGCCCAGACGATAGCAAATGATGACATTAACGTGGACACATGGAAAGTGGATTCAACATTTTTTGGAACCCAAGTTGTCCTTTTCTAGGTGACACATGTCACCACTCACATATCTATTGGAAATAATACTGAGAAGCGGGGGTGAATCAGTATTATCAAATCAATAAATTTTTAATTTCATACTCAAATTTATATATGCTACTTCAATGAAGGTAACTCACGTGTACACGCACATATCTTTAAAGCAACCAACGTATATCCAGCAAACTTATGATTCAGTCAATTAATGAGTGCATCAGTACTTCATTAACCATATAAAAAGTAACCATGTGCAGTAAGAACAAAATAAGCCATCACACATAAGAAACGCACATGAACACCAAGATTTAAGGTCGAAACACAATGCAGGACAAAAACACCTTTTGCTGTCTTCTTTTAATATAAAAAACCTATTTACAATCTTGTACTTGTGCAGACTCATACCAATATGCAGACACCCCCTTGCAGAAGGCTACAACCTTCTCTAGTTCTCTAGCTTCTACTAGAAGGGAGCTACAACCCCCTAGCTCTTGTACTAGCCGATCCATTTACTAGTACGTAGGAGCAGGCCTACAGAAGGCTCCAAACTTCACTCATTTTCTAGATGTTACTGGAAGGGAGCTCCAACCCCCTGGCTCTTGTAATAGCCGATCCATTTACTAGTACATAGGCGCCAGCCTACAGAAGGCTCCAACCTTCACTCGTTTTCCAACTGCTACAGGAAGGGAGCTCCAACCCCCTGGCTCTTGTACTGGCTGATATGTTTACCAATATGTAGGTGCTAGCCTACAAAAGACTATGACCTTCTCTCTTCCTCCAGGGACCACGTTTCATAAATTTTTAGACTAGATGCTCTTGGTACAAAACAATACACATGAAGGCCTTGTTTCATCAAATTTTTATACTGGACCCATCAACAACACTGAAGCTCAAAATCAATCACCACTCCAATACAACCAATCACTGAAAACCCATCATCACTAAAGCAAATCACAATCAATCAATCTGAAGGTTCAGAACATTGTCACCAAAATAGAGTCACCAGAACACGAAGCAGAACCTAGAATTTTACATCAACAACCATAACCAATTGCAACTTCAAATATCATATTTCATAATGTATATGCTATTTTAATGTGCCAAACCTATGTGTATATGCACTTTTATCAAAGCAAACCAGTGTATAGATCTACAAATACTAACTTAAAAACTTCACAGTTATTCTAGACTTTAGTCATACCCAGATCATAACATTTACAGAGTAAAACATGTGTCAGTATTCAAATCTAGACTATTCATGATCAAACCACATAATGATAATTCATTTCAGATCTTGATCCATCATTAGATCTCATCCCTCATCAATCACTAAGGTTCATCCTTAGTTTAGATAAAGCAAAGCACCAGAAACCCATAACATGCATATTTTCTTTTGATTTCATTCTTCATAAGATATTCATTGCTTGCACACCTTTGCCTAATGATCTTCTCCTCCTTATATAGATTTAGGCCCTTTGTTAATACCTTGGACCAAAACCACTTAGGACCAATACCTTTGAACAAATACCTAGGGTCAATACCTCTGATCAAATACCTTGGACCAAATACCTTGGACCAAAACCTTGGTTTTCCAACATGCATGCTCTTTTCCTCCTATGGGAGTGCGTGTATACATATACGCTCTTTTTGTTCTGTGTGACCACGTGTATACGCTACTTTGACAAAGTGAACTAGTGTATACCTCTCTTTCTTCAATATATGGAGTTTGATTTGTAATCCTTTTTTGTTAACCTCTTGCACTATTCTGACATGTATGCTATTTTCCTCATGTGGGAGTGCGTGTATACGTATATGCTCTTTTTTTTCTTTGTGACGGTGTGTATACGCTACTCCCACAAAGTGAACGAACGTTTAACTCTCTTTCTTCAATCTCTGGAGTCTGATCTGCAACCATTTTCTGTTAACCTCTTGCACTATGAGCTAACATCTGTGTGAGTTTCCATCAAGGACAACACCTATATCATAATGCCAACAATCTCCCCCTTTGGACTTGATGGCAAAAACAACACCAAGACACTCTCCCCCTTTGACATCAAGGGCAAAGGGCGGACCAATATATTCTCCCCCTTTGATATACATTATGTTTTCCATGCTTCCCCCGAGTACATGTTGAATTCTCTGATTAAGCTCCCCATTTGTACATGCTGAGATGCAGTAAACCGTCCATGCTTCCCCTAAGCACATGCAGAGTCTACAAAAATATTTTTCAAAAGAATAACATGACTCTATAACTCAACTAAGTGAGTATGACCTTCCTATCACCAACGACTCATACATACATCAATCTCCCAACCAAGTGGGGATATACTAATTTTGACTATCCACCCAACCAAGTGGGGATATGCCAAATGTTTATACATGACTGAAATAGAAATTATTACATCATCCTTCCCATGAATAGTGGGGTTACAAATAGGTCTTTTCATGACCTTTACATAAAATGATATACATGAAATTTATAAAAAGGACCAACAATGTAAACAAAACCATGATAGTCATCATCAACTATCATACACCATATATGATCTGCACCATCAACATCCTTCAACAACATCAAGATCATCATCCTGTATATGTCCATCATCAAAAGAGCTACCTGAATCAAACAACTATGTGGATCAAGCAATATAATTATCTTAATTTACCTTAATGCCAACAATGCATTGTTAGAAGCATATGCTCCCCCTGAACTTGTGCCAGTTGTTCACTGTCAGATCTAATCATTACAAATATCAGTAAGAATCATCAAGGCATCATCATTAATCAGATATACATCAAGTCATCAACAACTTATGAGGGCCAAGAGAACTTCTACATATTATCAATAGACTATAATCATCATCAATCAGAATAGAGCAAATATTTGATAATTAACTGAACCATATCATACCCCTTTTCTGAGTCTGTTCCACTGCTTTTTCTTCAAACCAACATATATGTGACTGTGCAGCTTCGAACTTGCATATATACATGACTTGTCTTATGAAAATTGTGTATGAGATTTAGAACACTGAAGCTTCACACTTTCAACTCCCCCGAGTCTGTTATGTCTGTACACTACGCTATGCCACATGTTTCTGACTGTACTTCCTTCTTCTTCCATATCTTCAAGTGTGATGATGCTTTATCCTTCTGGTATGGTGCTCAGAATTTTCTCCTGCATTCCTTTTCTATATGTCCAAACTTGTTACATGCATAACATCTTACATGTCTCATATTTCTTCTATAGTAGTCAATGGCTTTGAGACCAAACATATTGCAATAAAAACAATATCCCTTAAAGTACCTAGAAGCCGATGATATTTCTGTGTGACGGTCTTGAACCATTCTACTTTGGCATGTTGCTGCAACATGTCCAAAATTATGACATATAAAACATTCAACATTATTCATCGAAGGAAATAACCAACTATCACTTCCATAGTTAGGAGTTAAATATTTTATTTGAAGAATTTATTTCCTTGGTTGTTGATGGGGTTGACCTCTCATCTCCTTGTTGAGAATTTCATATTTTACATTAGAGTTCCTTGCCTCAACTTGTGAGCTAGATTCACCTTCAATAGATTCATGAAAACCAAGACCTGTTTTGATGGTAGGATACCTTTGACTACTAAGAATATTATCCAAAATCTTAGTACTATCTTGAAATTGTAACAATTTATCTTTTTTATTCTAATTTATCTTTTAAGATATTTACCTCAACCTGATATTTCTCTTCCTTTTCTAGATATTTCTCCTTCAATATTTCTTCAACCTTTCTTCCTTCTTCCACTTGTTGCCTTAAATTGAGAATATAATTTTCTTGTTCTTCATCTGCTTGAGGTAGTTCTTCATTCTGCTTATTTTCAAGATCTTCTTTTAGAGAGAGGATCTTAGCTTCAAGGCTTTCATAGTAACTGGATCTATCTTTAAGTCTTTTGATTATTGTAATCTTTTCATTTACTTCATTTCTTAATGACATCACTTCATCCTGCAACTTTTGACATTGATCTTCCTTTTCCTTGTATTGCTTCCTTACGTTGTTTCCTTCCTCCAACTGAGATTTTAATTTGGTAACTTCCTCTTTGAAGGAACACTCCCTTTTGTTAAACATATCTTTTTGATCTCTAATTTTATTTGTGAGTCTTTTATCTTCTGCCTCTATATTTCTTTCACTATCACTTTCAATATCTTCAACAGTGTATGAATAGAGAAAAGTATCACCAGAAGACCAAAAATTTGTACCTGATATTTCTTTTGCTTGTTCATCTTCAACCTGAGGTGATTCTGAATCTGAATACTTGCTTCCACCTGATGACCCATTATCTCTCCTATTGTCACTATTCCTTTGAGATGTCTTCCTCTTCTGAGGCGCTTTCTTCTTTAGCTTCTTTTCCATTGTTTCTACGGATCTCCTTCAAGCGATCAAGCTTCTGCCAAAGGACTTGCTCCGATACCAATTGTTGGAAATAATACTGAGAGGGGGGTGAATTAGTATTATCAAATCAATAACTTTTTCATTTCATACTCAAATTTATATACACTACTTCAATGAAGATAACTCACGTGTGCACCCAACTATCTTTAAAGCAACTAGCGTATATCCAACAAACTTATGATTCAGTTAATTAATCAGTGCATCAGTACTTCATTAACCATATAAACAATAACCATGTGCAGTAAGAATAAGAATAAACCATCACACATAAGAAACACACATGAAGACCAAGATTTAAGGTGGAAACCCAATGTAGGACAAAAACCACCTGTTGTTGTCTTCTTTTGAAATAAAAAACCTATTTACTATCTTGTAAAAGTGCAGACTCCTACCAGTATGTAGGCACCCACTTGCAGAAGGCTACAACCTTTTCTCATTCTCTAGCTTCTACTAGAAGGGAGATACAAACCCATAGCTCTTGTACTAGTTGATCTGTTTACTAGTACGTAGGAGCCGACCTTCAGAAGACTCCAACCTTCACTCGTTTTCCAGCTGCTACTAGAAGGGAGCTCCAACCCCATGGCTCTTGTACTAGTCGATCCATTTACTAGTACGTAGGCACTAGCCTACAGAAGGCTCCAACCTTCACTCATTTTCCAGCTGCTACTAGAAGGGAGCTCCAACCCGCTGGCTCTTGTACTGGCCAATATGTTTACCAATATGTAGGCACTGACCTATAGAAAGCTACAACCTTCTCTCTTCCTCCAGGGAGCACGTTTCATAAATTTTTAGGCTAGATGCTCCTGGTACACAAAAATACACATCAAGGCCTCGTTTCATCAAATTTTCATATTGGACCCATTAGCGACATTGAAGCTCAAAATCAATCACCACTACAATACAACCAATCACTAAAAACCCATCATCACTAAAAATGTGTCAATATTTAGATCTAAACTATCCATTATAAAACCACATAATGATAATTCATTTCAGATCCCGATCCATCGTTAGATCTCATACCTCATCAACCACTAAGGTTCATCCTTAGTTCAGATCAAGAAAAGCACCAGAAACCCATAACATGCATATTTCCTTTTGATCTCACTCTTCGTAAGATATTCATTGCTTGCACACCTTGGCCTAATGATCTTTATAGCTTTAGGCCCTTTGTCAATACCTTGGACCAAAACCACTTAGGACCAATACCTTGGACCAAATACCTAGGGTCAATACCTCGGACCAAAACCTTGGTTTTCCAACATGTACAGTCTTTTCCTTCTGTGGTAGTGTGTGTATATGTATACGCTCTTTTTCTTCTGTCTGACCGTGTGTATATGCTACTTTGACAAAGTGAACCATTGTATACCTCTCTTTCTTCAATATCTGGAGTTTGATATGTAATCCTTTGCTGTCAACCTCTTGCACTATTCCAACATGTACACTCCTTTCCTCCTATGGGAGTACATCTATACGTATACTCTGTTTTTGTTCCGTGTGATCGCATGTATACACTACTTTAACAAAGTGAACCAGCGTATGCCTCTCTTTCTTCAATCTCTAGAGTCTAATATGCAATCCTTTGTTGTTAACCTCTTGCACTATGAACTATAATCTGTGTGAGTTTCCATGAAGGACAAAACCTATATCATAATGCCAACAAAGGAAATGGTCACAAAACAAGGCCTCAAAGGATATTTTCTCTCTCCCGAAGGAGGATAGGTGGAAACCTATGATTAGCCCTGACAATAGCAAATGATGACGTTAACATGGACACATGGCAGGTGGATTCAACATTTTTTGGCACCCAAGTTGTCCTTTTCTGGGTGACATGTGTCACCACTCACATATCAAAACATGGTAGGAGTGATGTCACGGTGACATTATCCTGACATGATGAGCCCAAAAGATTTAAAATGGCATAGAGAGAGAGCATTGGGCGATGGGAATCGAGACATGTCAACAATTGATTAACCCCAGAGAGTCATTCCATTGACTCTTGCTATAGTGGGAGGACCCACAAGGCAACTCATCCCATAGGCTTTACCCCTACAGGATTGTTAAATGAGCTTAGCGAAAGGCACCAAGAAACAGGCATTGGGCCACGGTGGCACAACAACAACGAATCGGAGAAACATTAGGTGGTCCCCACGGATACATCAACCTGGAGGTTAGGCCTCGATTGGTTATTAGGTGGACATAAATGAATGCATCAGGAGGAAGGGAGCTGCAGGCTAAGCGCCCACACATGGCCCCATGCCATAAGAATAAATCAAGGGAATGGATGTATAAAGTGTCATGGAGGCTCCAAGAGTAGCTAAGCGCTAGGTCCTTGGATTATTTTGCGTAGAAACACAATCAAGGGCACACCGACAATAGAATGTGGGGCCATCCCTAGCTCGCAGAATCTTATAAGTTGTGAAAACTTACAATTAATAAGAAAGCTAAGAGCTTGGGAGCTCTGGCCTTAGCGTTGGGCGTGGTCACTTCGCATAGAAGTGGGACCAACAACATAAGTGTTGTTAACAAAGGAAATTGGCCATCATAGGGCTCAAAATGGATTAGTGTCTAGAGCCTTAAGTTGATGGTCACGGAGACCTAATCTTATGGAAGAAAAACATGTAAAGGGCCAAGAGAAAAGGGGCTTCAAGGAAAAGTAGCGGATTTGTTAGTTTTGGCAGTGAAATTATGTAGTTAAGCCAAATTTAACTATAGACAAAAATAAAAAAACACAACTAAAACATGTTAAAAAGGTTGGAATGCAAAAATAAGTAGGAAAACAACAAAAAACTCAGAGTGTGAGTTTTGAACATCAGTAGTAGAATAAAAAAATTGGTGAACAATTAGAGAACTGAAATTAACAGGACAAAGACAAAAATATTAGTTCATGCAACAGAGTTGACAACAAGATAATTGAATATCAATCCAAAAATATTAGTCCAAAACTCTTTAAAAGCAAAATTCAAATAACAAAATCCAAGGGAGTGACAAGAGTATTATAAAATGTGTGTGAGAGTTCTTGGTGCAGCATGATGCATGATAGTGATATGCATCAAGGGTGAATCAAAAGCCGATCTAGGTATCTGAAAGGTGTTTTTCAAAAATAATTGTTGGTGTATAGAGCTTGGTGATTGGTGTATGATGTGTTAAATAATGAAAGATTGTTGAAAGTGGTGGTGTTTTTCATAAGTAAACAAAGATTGTTGAATGTGTTTATATGGTGCCTGTTATCACATGATATGACAGGCTAGGCTATGACAACCTCCAACCAAGCATAACTATTTAAAACCAACTTTTAGCTGGAAGTTAGCCCTTCGAGTCTGAGAGGGATCTCTCAAAATACCTATAATATTTTTAGTATAAAAATCAAAATTTCATAAGGCTGACTTTGTACCTTTCATGTGATTTTGTAGGTGAAAGAGTTTGATGACAACCACCATTGGGAATGGAGTCAAATAAAGAAAATCAATAACAAGGAACATTGTTTTCATGGAAGCTAAGGAAATTTTGGCTTTAAAATGGTGTGAAATAAAAACTTTACAGTAAAATACAACAAATGAAGGAAGTTGGAGCATGTAAAATGAATTCCAAGTAATCAAATTTCTATGAAATTGATAACAACATATAAGACATGGAGAAAAAAATATGAGACAAAACAGAATCTCAGGTAAAAAATACAATCTATTGCAAATGTATATTAACTGAAGAAAAAAGTTTACAAAGATGGTCCTCTCACATCATCCATCCACTCCTTCAAAGTGAAAATTTTTATAGAGTGAGGTATCCGTTACAATAATCTTCCACCTAGGATAGACTCGATGCATAGCTAAGAGACCTAATTTTAATTGAATTACAAAACATGGAACCTTTATAAGAATACTTTTGTTTTAACAAAAATTTAATACAAATAGGAGTCTCCTATCATTTATGAGCTCAACAAATTCTCTTAGCGACCCTCATCAAATGCAAACAACTACTGAGGTGCTGGAGTTTTGATGTGGAGTGCTGAGATTTTTCCACGTAGATGTGTTGACCTGGTTGAATTTGCTAACCTGGACCTCCACTAAGTCGAATTTCAAAATTTCTGCAACAAATCTAGCAAGAAAAAATTATGTAAAATAGGCCTCAAAGGTAAGTGCATATCTTCCAAACCCTGTTATCTGTTTAAAAAATGAGAGAGGATTTGTAGATGAGCTCGTGTTGAATAAAAATATCCTTCATATTTTCAAAATTCATTTCCATTTGGTCAAAAAGTGAGTTTGAAGTTGACTACTAAAATAGTCATTTCCATAATTTCCGTAGAAAGTTTCAAAAAACACCTTTCTACTAGCTATTTGACCTTTATGACAGTGATGAAGTCTTCATTGATCTTTATTACCTAAACACATGCCATATCTTTTTTCTCCATGAAAGGCTACGAAAATTTCGTAGCAAATATTCACCTTCAGTATGGGGAGTTCCTACGAAACTGTTAACTTTCTGATAGTTTGCCTTTCCATGATTTCTTCCACCTCCATGTCATTTCTAATAGCCTATACAAGCCTATATACTACTAAAATTATTGGTTAAACATATCATAGGCAAAAATTAAGGATGTTACCATTTTCAAGGGGTGGCATCTATTTCAACAAAAATCTTAAGACCTTTCTTTTAAATCTCATCTTTGATCATTTCAATTTGAGTCTCTAAGGATTTGACTTGTCCCTACAATGTTTTCCTATCTGCTTGCAACCAGTTTTTCCTTTTGTACATTTATTTCCCTTTTTAGAAATTTTAACAACATTACTAATTTGACAAATTAACTCCAAACTATACAAAAGTTATCAAAGATAATAGTGGCTCCAATGGGGATGTTGTCCCCCCTTAGGGGTAGCAAAGAACAAGCAGCTCCAGTTCCTGACGATTGGGATGATCCCAATTTTAAGGTTGCATTCAAACCCACTTAACAAACTGAAAAGAAAACTGCAAACCAACTGGAAACCAATTACTACTGCTGCAATGTGATATCAAATTGTTGTACAAACTAAAACTGACAACTACAAAATGTAGCCTAAGTATGAAGGAAATGCTTTCCCAACAAGATTATTTATGTACCAATAACCCTAGTCTAACATCTGAAAATCCACCTACTTAATTCAAGCAATATGAAACCTCTAGTATTACCAATCAAAGAGGTGAACCGACACTTGGGCTCCTTGATTGTTATTAATTAGACCACACATTGGCAACTCAAAATAAAAAATGAATCCACAACCTAAACTTATAAATGAAATAAACTCCACCTTCATTGATGAATAGAATAGACTTACCAAATGATCTTGATAATCGTGAAAAATCACCTCTTCTTGATGAGTAAAACCATGAGGGTTGAATTCATTCATAACTGATGGCTTCTTTTGTCTTATGTCTTCAATTCCAAGAACATCATCAAATAAAAAGGAAACAATAGATTTTTGTTCCCTTCCACGTAAATCAACAAAAACATCCATACATTTTTGAACATCTTCAAACATGACATCCATATTGTGTGCATCAAAAATAATATGTTGCTTATCAAACAATCCTGATTTGACCTTTGGTAATTTTGCTCGATGACTGTCATCTTGATTCTGAACACTAACAACTCCTATATAAACAACTTTATGCATATGATCCATGTCATTTTGATGATCCTCAAATAATTTAGGTAAAACCTATATATTCAACTCATCATGTAACTCGGGTTTTCCTAAAAGTGAACTTTCATGCACTTTAATCGGGACAACATCATTATGGTTTTCAACAGAAAAACGTTCTTGTCTAGGTAGACAACTTTCATCGCATGTTACCTCACTGTTCATAATTTTCATGCATGTATTTTCAACAACCCGATCTTGAGGAGTTTTTTCTTGACACAAAATCTCGTAAAAGGAAAGGGATGAAAAACAATTTGAATTATTTGGCTCATACCTTTGACTACATATAGATTGATAAGGCTATAAATTCTCATAAATTTCATGTGATATGACTTGACTATCAAATTTCTTATCCATTTCATCTTCGACTAAAGAGGAGACATATGCTTGTTGGAAAAATTCTTGATCATCATGACAACTAGCTTGAGAAGAAAATTCATAATGTACCTCTAACATCTCCTCATTGTCCATACATTCTACATCATCATCAATACTTTCAAGATATTGAATGAAACCCTTACAAAAATTACAACAGTCTTGAAATAGTGGTAAGGAAGCATGAGACTTCCCATAATGTCCAAAGAATATTATATGGAAATCGTTAAGAGAACACAAGCTTCTTGATTGCAACCCTTCATATCATACTCTAGCTTTGTCTTGTAGGGTAGCCATAAACATCTTCATGAAACAATCCTCAGGAAACTCAACCTTTAGTCTACATAAATGCATATGAAATCTAACCAAATGCAAAATAAAATTGTCTTTCGTTTCATCTTTGAACATGTGAATATGGGTTAACCAATCAACATGTGGCATAGGATTTGGAAAACTATAGATATGAGATCGATCCATAGGAGCATACTTGGCATTTCCTCTTGCAGTAGAACTCATCTTAGAACTTCTTCAAGCTATTGATCTTCAAGTAGTGGAGTCACCATGAAGCTTTGATCTTCTGGACCTTTTGAGATTGGAGTTGCCAGGGTAATATCACAACCTTTAGAAAACTATGGTTTCCTGTTACCCTCAGCAATCAGAATGAAGAGACTCAAAGAAAATATGGGAAATGGAGCTTTTCAGCTCCCGACAGATGCACCAAAATATTATCACTTGATGTGACAGGCTGAGTTGTGACAACGTCCAACCAAACATAACTATTTCAAACCAAATTTTAATAAGAAGTTAGCCCTTCCGGTCTAAGAGGGGTCTCTCATAATACCTATAAGATTTTAAGTATAAAACCCAAAATTTTAGAAGGCTAACTATGTACTTTTCATGTGATTTTAGAAGTGAAAGAGTGTGATGACAACCACCATTGGGCATGGAGTCAATTAAAAGAAATCAATTACAAACAACATTGTTTTCATGGAAGCTAAGGAAATTTTGGCTTTAAAATGGTGTGAAATAAAACCTTTACAGTAAAGAGCAATAAATGAAGGAAGTTGGAGAACGTAACATGAATTCCAAGTAATCAAATTTCTATGAAACTGATAACAACATACATAACATGGAGAAAAAATATGAGCCAAAAGAGAATCTCAGGTGAAAAAGATAGTTTATTGCAAATGTATATTAACTGAAGAAAATGTTTACAAAGATGGTCCTCTCAAATCATCCATCCACCCCTTCAAATTGAAAAAGTTACACATATATAGAGTGAGCTCTGCATTACAATAATCTGCCACCTAGGCTAGACTCAATGCATAGCTAAGAGACCTAATTTTAATTGAATTACAAAACATGGAGGCTTTATAGGGATATTTCTGTTTTAACAAAATTTGAATACAAATAGGAGTCACTTATCATTTATGAGCTCAAAAAATTTTGTTAGTGACCCTCGTTGAATGCAAACAACTACTGATGTGATGGAGTGTTGATGTGTTGGAGTGCTGAGATTTTTCCACGTGGATGTTCTGACCTCGTTGAATTTGTTGACCTTGACCTACACTAAGTCAAATTTCAAAATTTTTGCAAAATTATTGGCTAGGAAAAATTCTATAAACTAGGCCTCAAAGATAAGTGCATATCTTCTAAACCCTAATATATGTCTAAAATATGAGAGAAGATTTTGTAGATGAGCTCGTTTTAAACAAAAACCTCCTTCAAATTTCTAAAATTCATTTCCATTTGGTCATAAAGTGAGCTTGACATTCACTACTAAAACAATCATTTCCAGAATTTTCGTAGAAAATTTCAAAACCCACCTTTCTGCTAGCTATTTGAACTTTATGACAATGATGAAGTCTTCATTGATGTTTATTAGCTAAATACATGCCATTTACACTCCCTTAGCTGAGGTTTAAACTTGCTTTTTTCTCCATGAAAGGCTACGACAATTTCGTAGCAAATATTCACCTTCAATATTGGGGAGTTGCTACGAAATTGTCAACTTTCTGATAGTTTGCCTTTCCATGATTTCTTCCACCTCCACGTGATTTCTAATAGCCTATACAAGCCTATATACTATTGAAATTATTGGTTAAACATATCATAGGAAAAAAATTAAGGATGTTACCATTTTCAAGGGGTGGCATCTATTTCAGCAAAAATCTCGAGACCTTTCTCTTAAAGATCAACTTTGATCATTTCAATTTGAGTCTCCAAGGCTTTGAATTGTCCTTGCAATATTTTTCTATATTCTTGCAACGAGTTGTTCCTTTCGTACATTTATTTTACTTTTCAGAAATTTTAACAACATTGTTAATTTGACAAATTAACTCCAAACTATCTAAACTTTATCAAAGATAACAATGGCTCGAATGGGGATATTGTCCCCCCTGTGGGGAAGAAAAGAAGAAGTAGCTCCAGTGCCTAACCATTGGTCTGATCCTAATTTTAAGACTACATTCAAAGCCACTCAC
Source organism: Pinus taeda (assembly GCA_000404065.3). Taxonomy (NCBI): domain Eukaryota; kingdom Viridiplantae; phylum Streptophyta; class Pinopsida; order Pinales; family Pinaceae; genus Pinus; species Pinus taeda. The sequence continues at coordinate 19,020 of APFE030410175.1, read as the reverse complement.
CAAATTGAAAAGTAAACTACAAACCAACTGTAAACAAATTACTATTGCTACAATGTGATATCAAACTGTTGTACAAACTGAAACTGACAACTACACAATGCAGCCTAAAGCTGAAGGAAATGTTTTCCCAACAAGCTTAAATATGTACCAATAACCCTACTCTAACATATGAAAATCAACCTTCTTAATTCAAGAAATATGAAACCTCTAGTATAACTAATCAAAGAACTAATCCAACACTTGGGATCCTTGACTGTTCTTAAATGGACCATCTATTGGCAACTCAGAATAAAAATGGATCCATAACCTAAACTTATAAACAAAAGAAACTCCACCTTTACTGATGGTTGGAATAGAATTACCAAAGGATCTTGATAATCATGAAAAAATCACCTCTTCTTGATGAGTAAAACCATGATGGATGAGTTCATTCATAACTGATGGCTTATTTTTTCCTATGTCTTCAATTCCAAGAACATGATCAAATAAAAAAGAAACAATAGATTTTTCTCCCCTTTCATGTAAATCAACAAAAACATCCATACATTTTTGAACATCTTCCAACATGACATCCATATTGTGTGCATCAAAACTAATTTTTTTCTTATCAAACAATTCTGATTTGACCTTTGGTAATTTTGCTTGAGGATGTTCATCTTGATTCTGAACACTAACAACTCCTATACAAACAACTTTATGCATATCATCCATTTCATTTTGATGATCCTCAAATAGAATCATGTAACTCGAGTTTACCTAAAAGTGAACTTTCATGCACTTTAACTGGGACAACATCATTATGATTTTCAACGGAAAAGAGTTCTTGTCTAGGTAGACAACTTCCATCACATGTTACCTCATTGTTCATAGTTTTCATGCATGTATTTTCAACAATCTAATCTTTAGGAGATTCTTCTTGACATAAAATCTCTGTTATAGCTCCAAATCTCACTCTTGATGTTTGTAATGTTGCACTCATGGCCTAGGGCAATCCCTCCTTCCAGACCTAGTCCAAATACTTAAAAAAACAGTGTTTTACTCCCTATATGCGACATTTCCCTGAGCTAAATGCGTGTGTATGCGGGTTTGAGTATACCCAACCCACGTATATGTCTTAAAACACTTAAAAAAATTAAATCTCCTTAATTTCAGGTGGAGATCACAGGTTTTACATGTTTATTACCTATTAGTGCCCGTGGCCCTACTGTTCCCAACGAATTCCCAACTAAAAAACTACTTTGGGAGAAGTATAAAAAGGCTTCAATGGGAAGGCCTAAGGGAGGAGAGAATAGAGAGAAAAATCACTCTGCTGAGATTATCCCTGATTAGGTTTGAAGATCCTTGTGCTTCCAACACTTCCCCCATTACAGGAAACCCTTATTTCCTTGAGTTATGATGTCTTTTCACAAGTTGAGATATCCTTGTGTGAGTCGTGGAAGGAGCCTTTTGAAGGCTTGGGATTGGACAAATCTAGAGGACGGTTCCACTTGGAGCCTGCATGAGGAAGATTCAGGTGATATCATTCCTTTATTTTAGTTATATGCAATAAAGAAACATTTGTCTTATTCCCGAAATCAATCTTCTTTATGCTTATGATGTTGTTGTTATGGTTTGCATGTGAATAGTTGTTTCAATTGTATAACTAACTACCTTTCAATATATTATGAAGTTGATTTCTATATGATACTTGGTCCATATACTGCTATGCTTCTTTGAATTGATTGTTTTGTAGGTTTAAGGATCGAAAGGAACTCCAAGAGGGTTTGAACCCTGGCTGGATCTACCTGAATGAAGGACCCCTAGGTGCACCTCTCTTTGCATAGTTTTCTTATTTTAGTATCATGGCTATGTGGAATGCTTCTTTTTTATTATAGATAACCCCCGCTCTATTAGGGTATTGACCCAAAACCCTAGGGGACTTTGTCCCTCAACAGAATTGGCGACTCCATTGGGGACAACAGTATTGTTGTTCCTAGTTTGGGTTAATTTAAGCCAATCAGGGCTCAGCCTTTGATTTTCTTGCTATAGCTAAGTTGTTTGTTCCTATAGGAACTCAGAATTTAGGTTTGAGTAGTTTCTTCGGACCCCTTTTTTGCTTTTTCTTGTGAACTGTTATATACACAGTTTTGTCAGGTTACAGAAGCATATGTACCCAAGTTTCCCCATATGAACCCACGTATAAGTAGGTTTCTCTGGGCTGAATTGCATATACACACAGCTGTGCATTGGCACAATCGCGTATACCCTAATTTTCCAAGATTTTTGCAAATCTTTCTTGTTCAGCAAATTTGTTTGTTGGTCTGAGTGTTTCCTGAGTAGTCAAGTTTGGTTGTTAGTCTATGTTTTTACAACAAGTTTCTGATTTTGAATTCTCTCCAGATGTGGAAAGTTTTGGTCTTGTTTTGTTGCAAGTGTCATCATTTGTTTTGAGCACACGAGATTTCTCTCTGAGAATCTTGGTTGTTCTGGTCTTCCAGAGCAGAAAGATTGGTTTCAATCTTTGTGACAAATTTTATCTTTGTGATCTTCTTTCTTTGTGTCAAAACTGCATCTTTTGGCCATTTGCTTTTCTTGCTTTTTGAAAGTTGTTGAGTGACGATTTTGAGAGTTGTCTTTCTTGATCTTTTGATCATTGTCACCACACTCTTTTTGCTACTTTTTGGTCGTTAAAAGCATCTTGAAACACCTATTTTGTTGAGTTTTCGCCCATTTTGAGTTGATAACTTGCAAAGTGTATTTGTTGCCTATTCTTCAGTCTCAAAGTTTTCAATAGTATTTGGAGAACTTTTGAAAAGTTGTTTTTGTCTTTGCTTTTGAAGAAAAATTCTTGAAAACTTGGCTTTTGCTTTCTTTGGCCTTGTTTTGATTTAGTTTCTTTTTGCGAGTGAAAGTACATTTTTGTTTGTCTTGGATTTGCTTTTAGTGTTTGGACAAAAATGAGCATTAGCAACTTATATTCTATCTAAACATATTAAGTGGCTAATTAGGAGCGATAAACAAGTTACTTTCATTCTTCGTTTTAGAGTAGTCTTAAGGTTTTTGCATCAGCATATACTCATTGCATTAGGATAGTTTGTGCATCTTTTAGCACATCCATAGTTTTGTTAATTTTTGTGAATGTGAAGCTTGTTAAAAGAAAAGAAAAGAGAAATTTATTGCTTTCTTAGAAGTTCCTTATAACTTGGTAGAAATTTCTTTCATCAAAGAACGAAACGAGTGCATTTGCATATAGTTTGGTTTTTATTAATTTTGTTTGCATCGAAAAACACCACAAGTTTCATTTTCACTTATCCCTTGACTTAAGAACAACCCATTTAAAAAAAGGCGCTAATTAAAATATACTAGAACTTTTTATATTGTCAATTTAGACACAACAACAAGTTTTAGGATATTTTAGGGCCTTGGATTAGGTGTGTGGAGAGAAAACTCTCCAAGGCCACTTTAAAATGTCAAACATAGAAGTTTGAATAATGAGTGCAAATCCAATAGTGCTAGGGAGACCAGGAAAGCTCCGAAATCTGGGAGTTAAGAATGAGGGTTTTTGAAGATAAGGAAGAGAGATAACCCCTCTCCTACTTATCAGATCTTACCTCAGACTATTCCGCTTGGCTTCTGACACGTGTTGGTAACCTTAGTTGCTTCTCCTAGGGATCTACACAGGTGGCTGCAGAGGGGAATCCTGTGGCACTTGAGGTCGATGTTGTATCACTCTCAGTAGTACTTCTGGAGGGCACCCTTGTGAAGCTTGGGGGCTTCCACCGACACAAGCTGTTGTTAGGAGGTCAGGGAAACTTCCTCTGTTACCTTTGCTGGTAGGACTGGGCATCATTATCCTAGACTATCTTTGGAAGGCCCCTTACTTCACTTTCCTATATTTTGGTGTCTGGTCCTCACCACCAAGAGCGGAAATACTTGAAATTTGTTTGACTAGTTGACATCTTTTAGGGAATTTTTAGTGTGTGCTATGTACTCTTAGTTGGCCTAGCTTTCATTTTTTCTTGAGTCCTTAATTAGATCTTAATAAAAAATTCAAAGTGGCTGACCGATCGCCTAGATGGTCTCGAAGACTTCGTGGTCTTTCACCACCAATTTTAGAGCCTTCTCCTAGAAGGTGCAGAGGTAATACTGCCAGTGGGTTTCATCCCATGGCAGCTGACACATCAGGGATTGATCCTCCACCCAAGGGAATTAGTGTTTAGGATAGTCCTGGTACTTGCGCAGAACTAGATAGGAACACCCCAGTTCTTTCTCAAGTTCTCTTTCAATCGAAAGATAACATCGAGGTAGAAGAACTCCCAGAGTTGTTAGCAGCTCTGAATTCTCCCCTACCTTCTAACCATCCAGACGTATTACAATACATTGGGACTCTGACGCATAGAGTGTCAAGTCCAGGTCATATTACGCACTTACCTTCAATGACCACCTGACTAGAATCATGGCTTCTACCACAAGTGCTACAACCATGTAGACTCCAACATCAGTACAAGGGGGAGGAACTATTTCCATCCCCTCTGCATCTTTATTTGGGTCTTTTTCTAGCACATCCTTAGTTGGGTCTACCTCCATTCCTTCTATGAGTGGAAATTCCCAAGCCAATGCATCTAGTTCTGGGTTTTTCCCATTTGCCACCCATTCACAGGGTATTCTGTCAGTTCCTTTTAGTGCCTCCACATCCATGATGGGGGGGTTGGCTTCATTTTAGGGTTTTCCTTTTGGAAGTGGTCATATACCACATTCCAACCCGACGATAGGATCTATGCCTTTCTCTTCTATAAGACAAGGTAGCAATCCCTTTCAAGGTTGGACTAACCCTGCGGTTAGTGGCATAGGAACTCGAAATCCATTTTTCGGCCAACAAGGGAATAGGCTGTACTCCACAGTTCGCTCATTTCGAAGTATTCCTCCCTTAGCTTCTGCTTGGAATCCTTATCAAGGGTTATCGACTCCTTATAATGTGTTAGGAGGGAGCTTCACTAGTTATGGAGGTTTTTCGGTCGGAGTTGGTCAAACTTTGAGTTTTGCTGGATCACAAGGTTCACCTTTTGGTTCAGCTGGTTCTACTGGTTACTTTGAGCAGCCTAGTGCCTTACAAAATCTACGCCAATCTTTTTAGAACTTTGGGAACTCCGCCCAATCTAGGTGGAACCCCCAAGGTCCTCCTAGGCTTCCTTTTCTAGCAATGCTAAATTTCCCAGATCTCACAAAATTGACAAACGATCCAATCAAATACAATCTGGCCTAGCCTCCAGTCCCAATCAAACTCCCATCAGACATTACAAAGTTCAAGGGGAAGGGTGGTGAAGACCCAGGCGACCATGTAACCACATTCCATTTGTGGTGCTCATCAAACTCCCTCATTGATGACTCGGTTAGGTTGAGAATTTTTCAACGCACCTTAAGTGGCAATGCAGCCAAGTGGTATATAGAGTTTCTAGGGGGCGGCTTTACATATTTTTCCGATTTGGCTAACATTTTTCTAAACCATTTCTAGTTGCCCATTTGTTATGATGTCGAAACTGAACTTCTGGCCAATTTCCGTTACGATATGACAACCCACATTTCTGATCATATTCAGGAATGGAGACAGAGAAAGAAGCTCATTAAAGCTGAAATTCCTCTGAATACTGTCTCGAATGGTTTTTGAAATCCTTACACCCTGAGATTTCTAAGGATGTCTCTCTGTCCGAAGTCTATTCTGAAGAGAAAGCTATTTTTAAGGCCCACCAGTTAGAATTGATTTACTCTCAGCCTGGGATTCTACAAAAAATCTTGCTTGATGCTCCTGGGACTAAGGTTGATATAGCCAAATCGAAGCCAATTCCCCATGTAGATGGTATCGTTGGATCCATAGACACCCATGTGGTGAACCTGTTGAGCTAATTGCAGCAGTTGTCTTTACAAACTGCTCCTACCAATCAGGTCACATCGTCTAACCCTTCATCTTCTCAACCCTCGTCTGTTAATGTCGTCCAATCTTCCAACCCTAAAGGAAATCAAAATTCCAATTGGAAAAAGAAAGGACAAGGTATGAAAAAGAGTTAAGATGGGAAGACTGATGCAAATAAACCCAGCAATAATGCTGGTGATGGTGGAAATGAGTTTAGAAAGAAATTCAAGTTTCCATGCAAGCTATCTAGTGGAGACCATTTAACTCATCTCTGCCCAAAAATTCAAGACGCTCAGCACTTGTTAGGGCAGCAAGGGGCTTCTAGCTCTCAATTTGTGTTAACCAACCCTTTTCCCCAAGGGCAGCAGATGCTTGTTGGCGCAAATTTAAATCCTGGTACCTCTACAGGGGGCAACCAAGAAGGGGAAAAATCATCAAATGTTTTCATGATGGGTTCTAACATCCATGTGGCCACTCGGTCACGTGATTGAGATGAAACTTAAACATCTAAGGACAAATCTACTCCCAGAACTATCAACCTTCATATTGAGCGACCCTCTATCGAGACTATACCTAGGATAACGAAAGGTTTAGCTAAACGTGCAACTATCAATCCTAATGTTAGGGCCACCCAAAATTACTCCATTGTTGAGCATCTGGCTCAGAGTCCATGCGCTATGTGTTGTGTGTGGATCATGATTGTTTAGAGGTCTTTGTTTTAGCCAGATGTATACCCCAAGAAGTTTGTACACCCCTCCATGTGAGGGGGTGTGGGGGCGACTTGCCCCCCCCCACAGGGGTCTGGGGGCAGTGCCCCGGAAGCCAAAAATAGATGTAAAATTGCCTTGTAAAAGTATAGTAATTTCTAGTCAATCTAGACCATTCATTAGGCGTATGATTTGACGGTAGAACTTATGTTTAGTTTAAGGTTTTTTTCCCTAAAAGGAAACCCCTCCCTTTGTATGAGGGCATTGTATTTGAGGCTGTGATATATAGATGTGCATTCTCGGAGCGAGAAACAAGAGGTGAGACTATGAGAGAAAACAGAGGATATTACAGTGGATCTACTGTAAGTTGTGTCTATTCATTTTGCTGGATAATAGAAAGGAAGGATTGGCTGTTTAGGGTGGACGTAGCCCAAACTGGGTGAACCACGTATATCTGTGTCTCTCTTGTTTTATGTCTTTTCTGTGTTTATATTTCTGCAATATTTTATGTGTTCCATTGCTTCGTAATATATAATTTTCTAACAATTGGTATCAGAGCTGAAGGTCTATTTGGCTAATAAACTCGCAAGAAAGAAGGGTTCCTCGTTCGAGTGGGAGCAATGGTGGAAGACAGTAAGTTTAGGGTTGAGAAATTTAATGGCCTAAACTTCTCGCTGTGGAAGATGCAGATGGAAGATTATCTGTATCAGAAAGATCTATACCTACCATTGGGCGGAAAAGCAAAGATGCCGATGGGTATGACAGATGAAGAATGGAACCTTCTCGATAGAAAGGCACTTGGAATAGTACGGTTGTGCC
>APFE030410175.1:0-11500 GCA_000404065.3 Pinus taeda | reverse complement strand
ACAATGACAGAGGGTTTGATTAAGGCGTTGGAGAAACTATATGAAAAACCCTCGGCCTCAAACAAGGTATTTCTTATGAAATGGTTATTTAATATGAAGATGTCGGAAGGTGGATCTGTTGTTGACCATTTAAATGATTTTAACACTGTTACAAGTGAGTTATGCTCTGTAGGGGTAAACTTTGATGATGAAGTTAGAGCTCTGTTATTCTTGTGCTCATTACCAGAAAGTTGGAATGGTTTAATAATGGCCATTAGTAACTCTGTGTCTGGATCTAGTACTTTAAAGTTTGATGATGTTGTCGGTGCTATCCTTAGTGAGGAAATGTGACGGAAAAGCTCCAGTGAGACATCGGGTAATTCTTTGAGTGCAGAGTCTAGGGGAAGAAAAATGGAAAGAGGAAAGAGCTCAAGATATCACAGTAAATCAAGGAAAGGCATATCCAAGTCCAGATCGGGGATAGTGTGTTGGAAATGCGGAAAGAAAGGACACCTAAAGAAAGACTTGTTGATCTCGGAAGGCAAAAGAAGGAGATGAACATCAAGAAAACAATTATGAAGAAAATGTGACAGGTGAGGTGTTACAAGATGCTTTGATTCTTTCTTTTGAAAATATTACTGATTCCTGGGTGGTAGATTCAGGGGCCTCATTCCATGCCACACCTAATAAGAAATACTTTCATGACTATGTTCAAGGAGATTTTGGACAAGTTTGTTTAGGTGATGATAAACCCTATAAAATTGTTGGAATGGGTAAGGTTCTTGTAAAATGGTAGAATGGAAACCAATTTCTACTAAAAGAGGTAAGGCATGTTCCAGATCTAAAGAAAACTCTGATTTCAACAGGGTAGTTAGGCGGTGAAGGTTGTGTGACAACTTTCACAGATAAATCTTGGAAGGTCACCAAAGGAGCCCTGGTAATAGTAAAAGGCGAAAAGGTTAGTACATTGTATTTATGCAATGGTATTTCTAACTCTGTTAATGCTTTAACTTCCAAAGGAGCAGATGCAGCATTATGGCATCATAGGCTCGGACACATGAGTGAAAAGGGGATGAAGATTCTTCACTGAAGGAATTTGTTGCTGAGTTTGAAGAATGTTGATTTGGACTTTTGTGAGAATTACATTTATGGAAAACAAAATAGAGTCAGATTTCTCAGAGTTGGGAAAGAAAATAAGAGCAAAAAATTAGAGCTTGTGCATACAGATGTATGGGGACCTGCTCAAGTAATCTGATGTGTTTGATACTTTCAAGAAATGGAAAGCTTTGGTTGAGATTGAGACAGGAAAGAAATTGAAGTGTCTTAGATCAAACAATGGAGGTGAATATTGCAGTAAAGAATTTGATAAGTATTGTTCAGAGCATGGAATTCGTAGAGAGAAGATAGTTCCAAGAACACCACAAGAAAATGGTATGTCAGAAAGGATGAACAGAACAATCATGGAGCGTGCAAGGTGCATGAGATTGCATGCAGGATTTCCTTTACAGTTCTGGGCAGATGCTATAGATACTGTTGTTTATCTAATAAACAGAGGGCCTTCAAGTTCCTTGGATGTTGGTGTTCCAGAGGAAGCATGGACAGGTAAAAAGGTAAACTACTCTTTTTTAAAGCTTTTGGTTCTGAGGCCTTTGTCCATATTGATAAAGAGTCCGAACCCAGTCTTCTGGCATGTCAATTACATGACGCTGCATAACTATAGGGAGATCCTCTACAGCCTCCATCAGTACTCAGTGAGTTAATCTCACCAAGTACCGCTGAACTGTGTGTAGGATTCGCTCTGTATCGGCAGCTGCCTCTTTAGCACCTCAGCCACAACGTCCATGCCGTGGGAATCCATCTAGTCATACTGGCCCAATATCTGGAACATGATCATCGTATTAGTCATTTGAATCCTATCAAAAATATTTTTCAAAGTTCATTTTAATATTTTAAAAATGATAAATCATAAAATCATAAACATATGTTACCTATATTTCCCCATGTCGCGGCTGGTGGTAAAGCTAGATCAGGATCTCCTTAGAAGTCTAAGCTGACATAGGGGTAATCATCCACTGCAATGATCTACTGCTCCCACCAGGAGAAGAAGTCATCATCGAAAGCAGTCCATGGTACATCCCCACCTCCTAGTCATTTCATCAGGTCAGCCCCCCTGCTCATACGTGGATCTTGCGGGATATTGATCGAAACTAATACTCTAGGGCAGAGTGTTGGGACCCTCTCAAAGAAGAAAGAGCACAAAATTGTTCCATACCCAAAGTTTTCGGTCTGGCCCTTTTTGATAGATGTTAGCTAGCTCTTCAAGTTGGTGAGAAGAGGAGTACACCAATCAAATATTGTGGTGAGACAGTCTACCGCCAAGCTCATGGAAAGCTATGAAGCTTGGTGTAAGGAAGCTGATCCATTCACTCTGGATATAGTGAACAGGATGATCCTAAATGATAAACCCTCCACCTGCTTGATTGGAATTTGGCTTCCAATCTTTTCTGGATGACCCAGCTAATATATATGCACATAGTCCTTGATAGAGAGGCTATCTTGTGATCTGCCTGTGGAATGTACTACCTCTCCCCTTCGGGAAAGGCCTGTGATGAAATAAATATCCTCAATATCTATCTTTAATTGCGCTGTATCAATCATGAATAATTCATCCTCTATGCTCTAGTAGTGAATGAGCATTTCGAGGAAGCGAGTGTTTGCCTTCATGTTTGGCATTTTGAAGAACTTTAGGAAACTGCATCCTCTTAAGGCATCCAAGGCCCGTGGATCATTCATAACCTCATCATCCACTGTGGCATGCTCTCCTTCCCTCCAAGTGACTGACATCTTGAGGAAAAAACAAGTTTGAACCGTTAGTTTTTAGTTTTGAAGTTTTCACGGTGTATACGCGGGTCTGTTTATACACAGTCGCATCTAGGGCCTGCGTATACGCGAGTTGCATATAGCCAACCCGCGTATATGCCGCGACAAATTTTTTGACATAAATTCAACGGTGAAACTTGAATCAAAATTTTTTAAAAACCAATCACAAATGAATGCAAGATGAGTTTAAGGGTTACCTGGTGATTTTGGGAAGATTTGAACAGTTGAATTCGGCAAATGGCAAAGCTTGCTTCTTTTTCTCCACTCCTTGTGCTCTCAACACAAACGGTGATAATGGTGAGTCAAAAAACTATTTTATAAGCTTTGAAAATGTTAATTTTTTTCAAAACTTGATTTTGTTTTGTCTTATGTAACTTTTAACTTGGGAGCTTGGAATGTCAAGAATGGTTTGATTTTCAGGACATTTTGGACGCTTTTTCAACAGTTTCGAGTCGGTTCCATGACTGCTGACCCGTCATGGAAGGTATCATTTTCTTACTGGAAGACAGGTTAGGGAAGCCATTTTTCTGTTGCAATATGCATACTAGCCTCTATTTGTTGATGCACTTGCCATAAGGATGATCCCATTGTGTTATGGTTCGCAAACCATCTTCACTCACTGATTTTTAAATCATGACACAATGGTAGAGCCATCCTTTTCATGGGCATCGTAGTTAGCACCTCAATGACATTTTTTGCCCATGCTACTTTGATTTGAGTAGGCTCAGAAGTTGTCTATAGTCCTGCCATGTCGTATGTGATGAAGACTCATTCCTCTTTGCTTCTTTTCTTCGTTCTAGCCTTATACCCTAGAGGATCCTTTGTGTTGAGTTGTACTACTGTATTGCATTTTGACCATTTGCACCTTTTGGCCTTGAGCCAGCTTCACTTGGACTCGTGTTCAAGCCAACTTTTGACCATGACATCTACAAAATGAAACTTGCATCCACTTGACTTCTGCAACCTGACACACCCTGACCCGTGGAAGGAACATACCTTTGAGTGTCTTTGACTAGTTTTCGCATCCCTGCATTGAGCATAGGATTGTTCCACTCCCAAGAACTAGATCATTTGTTTCACCGACATTCATTCTTTTCACTATACTATAGAATTCTTTTATTCTTTTTCCAGCTTAAAGAAAAAGACAAAAATTATATATTCAAGAAAGAGCGGGAACGAGACAATATTTCCATTTATTGTTGGCAACTAGAGTCAGTCGTGTCGCCCTTGAACAAATCACTCAAAACAAAGTCTCCTCCATTTGGCTGGGATTTAGTTTGAATTAGGTACACCTTAACCTTGTTATTAAGTCAGTTCTCCCCCGATTGGTTATCTCTTCCAATCATATGGAGGGTTCGGTCGTGCCTCCTGCATGACAAACTTATAGTGTTGCCACATAGTCACATTGAGTTGTGCTTTTGTTCAAGGGAAGCTAGATTGAGTCGGCCTCTCTACGGTGTCTCTTGACTCATTTTTCAGTTGGCCATCCCTGGTTATTACTGTCTTGTCTATCATTAGATCAATTATATTGGTCCTTTACTCGTGTAGGTTTGAGAAGGTCTCCATTGACTTCTTGCTAGTGGATCTTGTCCTTATCGACAATGACATCTTGCTCTAAGGATAGGCCTAGAGCCACACCCTAGCCCTATTTTCATTATTGATAGGTCACCTTGTGCTTAGCATCGATTAGTATCATGGTTCTTTGACTGAGTGGTTTCCCTTTTGTTCAACATCAGCTTACACAATCACACATTGGGATTCTTGCAATACCTTGGTTTCCATTTGACCTTGTTGGTGGATACCTCGCCTCTGTGTTAGCTTTCATTATTGGTTGGTTCAGAGGGTTTCTGTCGTGCACTAGCCACATCTTATGTACACCGGAAATGTGCTTCGGTCAGGTTACTACATCCTTTTTGTTCGATTCCTTCCACATTATTGGCCTACGGGTTACACTCGCATTAGATTGTTGAAGGATGCCTTACTGCCTTCCTTCTATTGGATCTTTCCCTATCGACTATGACTTATTGCTCTGGCGCAAAGATCTAGAGTCCCTTTGGTAGTACCTTGGGGTTTGCAGTCATCAGTGGCAGATCCTTCGCTATCGACAGTGGAAAACCATCATTGTCTCCTGATTGATAGATTCTTACAAGTGTTCAACTCCAACTCATTTATTCGCACTTGTTAGATTGTACTGGGTACCTTGATGCACATTATCATTATCGATGAGTAGTCTCACATTTGTTAATGGTATACATCAATGACCGGTAATAAAATGATTTCTCACATCGTCAAGTTCAGATCATTTATTCCCATGGTGTAGAAATGTACCACGGCGGTCGATGAAGACCTCGGGTTGCATCAACATTCATTGGTTCACTTGACAGTTTCTCCTATTGCTTCTAGTTGATACCATTCCACCTTATATGTTGCAGTCATTCATGGCGACATTTTATATGTTGGCGCCAGAGTTTGCAGTGTAGTGCAATATTATTCCATCATGTTCATTTGGTACTACTAGGATCAGTCTTTGATACCAATGATCATCTTCATCCTTCAACATCATTGACATTCTTATATGTGATATTCAGGCATGTACTTGTTCGATCATCATCAGATGATCCATTATGTATTTTCCAATTTTCTATAATTGTATACTTAGTGGATCCACTTGTACTTGATAGTAGACATGCTTTACTTTCTCTGAGAATGGGTATGCCTGCCTCAAACAATGTCTCTTTCTGATCTTCTTTTGTGGCTTGGCAGGCTGAATTCTAGTGAAGTCCTTCTCAGTTGTTGACAGGTTTCCTTTCCATGCACTTACTTAATACATTTCAGCCATCATGTACTCCTTCTGACCTCATATATTAGGGGGCATCTGTTATAACTCCAAATCTCACGCTTGATGTTTGTGATGCTGCACTCAGGGCGTAGGGAAACCCCTCCTTCTAGACCTGGTCCAGATACTTAAAAAAACAATGTTTTAATCCATATACACGACATTGCCTTGAGCTAAACGAGTGCGTACGCGGGTTTGAGTATACCCAACCCGTGTATATGTCTTAAAATACTTAAAAAAATTAAATCTCCTTAATTTTAGGTTGAGATCATGGGTTTTACATGTTGATTACCTATTAGTGCCCGTGGCCCAACTGTTCCCAACGAATTCCCAACTAAAAAACTACTTTGGTAGAAGTATAAAAAGGCTTCAATGGGAAGGCCTAAGGGAGGAGATAATATAGAGAAAAAATCACTCTACTGAGATTATCCCTAATCAGGTCTAAAGATCCTTGTGCTTCCAACACTTCCCCCATTACAGGAAACCCTTGTTTCCTTGAGTTATGATGTCTTTTCACTAGTTGAGATATCCTTGTGTGAGTCATGGAAGGAGCCTTTTGAAGACTTGGGATTCGATGAATCTGAAGGACGGTTTCACTTGGAGAGTACAAGAGGAAGATTAAGGTGATATCATTCGTTGCTTTATTTTAGTTATCTGCAATAAAGAAACATTTGTCTTGTTCCGGAAATCAGTCTTCTTCATGCTTATGAACTTGTTGTTATGGTTTTCATATGAATAGTTGTTTCAATTGTATAACTAACTACCTTTCAATATATTATGAAGTTGATTTCTACATGATACTTGGTCCATATAATACTATGCTTCTTTGAATTGATTGTTTTTCAGGTTTAAGGATCAAAAGGAACTCCAAGAGGGTTTGAACCTTGGCTGGATCTACCCAAACAAAGGACTCCCAAGTGCACCTCTCTTCACGTTGTTTGCTTATTTTAGTATCATGGTTGTTTGAAATGCTTGTTTTTTATTGTAGATAACCCCAACTCTGCTAGGGTATTGACCCAAAACCCTAGGGGACTTTGTCCCTCAACACCCTCCCAACCAGAGGCACCCATCATGCACCAGCATCAACAATTGGCACACACAAAATTTATTAATAGTGGTGCAACTAAAATGTGACACCCACAACATGTTTAGGAGCCCCACACCCCAACTCCAACCATCGATTTTAGTGGATCAAGCCATGTGACTTTTGAATCTTCATAGTGTACCTTCTTCAAGTACTTTCTCAGTGCTAACTGGGGAAATCTCTCATGGTCCCCCAAGTCCCAACTCTCCATTTTCAAATATGGTATCCGAGCCAGAAAATTTCTCTCAAACAACACATTCTCTGGTAGTAAATGTGTGGAGACCATGAACTTCATGGAATCTAGGTCTTTGGGAACTTTAGCCATGGCTTTTCTTGGGGGTATATAGGGTGGCAATTAAGTTATTGGCTTAGCTCCCTCAAAATCAATCTCCTCCATTCCTCTGTGAAGTTCTTCCTAGTCTAGGTCAAGGGGCTCTATCAGTTTTTTGGACCTATCCATCTTTCCCTTCTGGCATATTTTTGTTAGGTTTTTTTGCGGTGATTGCTACACTAGTGCTTACTGAGGCTTCTTCTTCTTCTCATCCCCCACCGTGGAAGCAGATGGCTTGGGCCTTGGTGACCTAGGTGCTGTAGTTGGCAACCCTGTAGGTACAGGTGGGGCCGACGCTATCTTAGGTCTCGTTGTAGTCATTCTCTCGATGAATATATCGCACTGCCAATTAGTTAACTTTGCGAATCTCGACTCTGAAATCTACTCCTTAATTCTCTCCCAATCCTTATCAGACATAAAAAAACTACTTTAGACACAAACGAAAGTGCAACATCTTAAGGCAAATTCTCAGGGAAAAGTGTTCGAATGTGGAGCGGCATGCTGTATTTATAGAGAAATTTGAATTCAAATCCATCCATTCCCTCCAAATCCCTGTCATTAATGTATCTTTGGCATTAGATTTCCAAATACATGCTACATAAATGCTCTCCCCCCACTCCTTTTAATGGGGGAATCACCATCCAATCAACTACAATTCTTCCAATGGTCAATTTCTAGGCAGGCTGCGCAGGACCCACCATCCTAGTGTAGTTCCTTCATTGCATCTCTCCTCTCCACCTTGTCTTGATTCATCATGTAGCCCCTTTGCTTGCCCAACCTTCTTTTTGGTAGTGTATTTTATAGTCATGCGCTCCCTTGTAACTCCCTAGAGCACTAAGACTATCCCTCCATATAGTCATTGAGAAGAGGAGAGATAAACCCTGTACAACTTTAATCAACTCCCATTGAGCCTTCCCAGAAATAGCTCCCTATTCAGCCTCGTGATTTGAACTGCGCCTCCATCTGTAATATCCTTAATGATATATGGCCTCAGCCAATGCATTTGGAACTTCCTCGGAAGCTTCATGAACTTACTATCATATAGTAATACCAAATATTCATTCTTGGAGTTCCATTACTTGATATGATGATCATGCCATTGCTTTTCACGATCCTTCTATACTTGCTGATGAAGACCCGCTAAGAAGCAACCTTCCTCCAACTCAACTAGTTGTGCAAGAAATTCCTCCATGGTATCTAGATCGGCCATGTCTATAACTACAACAATCTGCAAATTGGGCAGTATGTACTCCATCAACATTACATCTTCTTGTCCATAAACCAACCTGAACGATGTTTGTCCCGTCAACTTCTTATAGGTGGTTCTATACCCCATATAACAACGGGTATGTGCACATCCCAGTCATTTTGCTTCGCGTTGCAAATATTTGTTAAGACATTCCCCAGAATTTTGTTAAATGCTTCCATTGTGCCATTCACTTGAGGATGATACAAAATCTTTTCTAGTGATACATCTGGAATTCTTTGAGAAAAACAACAATTGTTTCATTTAAGAAGTGCGAACCTCTATTGGTCATCAAGACCTTAGGGTAGCCAAATCGAGATAGGATATAGTCAAAAATAAACTTTGCAGTTGTAGCTGCACTACAATCCTTTATAGGTTGCGCTTCAGCCCAATTGGTTAAATATTTAATTGTTGTAATGATGTCTCTGCCTCTAGTCTTCTTTTCTAGTGGCTGAATTGGTCCCACGAAATCTATTGCTCAGTTATCAAACACATACAATGAAAATTTTTGATTCAGAGGCAATTCATCTCTTCGCGATGGTCTCTTATTTCTCTGAAAAACATCACATGCCCTGCAATAAACCTTGGAATCCTTATGCACAATCGACCACCATAGTCCTGCTCGTAAAATCTTTTGCATAGTTTCTCTTCCCGCATAATTTCCTCCTGCAACCCGTCAATGTGCTTCAGTGAGCATACTTTTTCATTCATACTTTGGGACGTACCTCCACAATATCTCATTGGACTCCATTTTATATAAATGTGCAGTGATAAAAGAGAAATTTGTAGCCTGGACCATCAAATCCTTCTTATGTTGTGTAGAATACCCTTCAGGGGCTTTACCCGTGGATAAGAATTGGAGTATATCAACAAAATGGTCATCCACATTGTGCACAACAAAGAGTTGTGCATCAAACAATCCTTCCTCTAGATTTGTAGGTTCATCACCATTCTCAATCTACGAGAGGTGATCTGGTCCAACATTCAGTCACCCTGGCTTCAAAATTACCTAACATTTATATTCTTGAAAGAGCAGAAACCAAAGACAAATCCCCCCCCCCCCAACATAGGCTTGTCACAATTCCTAGTGTGATGCAAGATGCATCTACATGTACATGGGACTCTTTCTTCTAGTCGGGGAACACTAAGATGGGCGTGTTGAGCATTTTTTCCTTCAAAATATCCAAGATCTTCTAACAAGCACCGTCTTAGCAAAACTTTGCATCCTTTTCATCAATATTTCAATGTGCATAGTAATATGCTTGTACGCCTTGATGAATTTCTTGTAATACAGTGTGTGGCCCAACATCTCACATAATTGTTTGAAATTCTTTGGAGGCTCCAAATTAATAATTACTGCATTTTTGGAAAGGTCTACCATCAACCCCTGCTTACACACTACATGAACCAAAAATATCCCATACTGTACTCAGAGTATACATTTCTTCAAATTAAGGGAAATTAGATACCTTTGACAAGTATCCATCATGAGGCAAACATTGGCGACAAGTCTCTTAACTAACCCAAACACAGTCCAATCATCAAAGTAAACCTCCAAAAACTTGTGAATAAATTCCTTGAAGGCTGCGACTACCACCCTAGATACTATTGTAGGGGCATTCTTAAGTTCGAAAGGAATAATTGTATACTAGAAACACCTTCATTCAGTAGTGAAGGTAGTATTACTTCTATCCTCTGGTGTGATCTTGATTTGATGGTACCCTGAGAACCCATCAGTAAATGAATAAGCTTCCTGACATCCAAAATTTTCCAATACTTCATCTATGAATGGCGTAGGAAATGGATTGCGGACACAAGTGTCATTCAAATTTCTTAATTCTATGCATTTCTAAATCTCACCCTGAGTCTTCCTCTCTTGAAACACCATGGGACTAAACCAGTTTAATTCCTCGACAGGGTCAATAATCTTGGCTACAAGCATCTTATTTAATTATTCGTGCACCCTTTCTTTATACGTAGGATTCAACCAGTAGGGGTGTTTCTTCACTGGCTTCACATCTATCTTCACAGTGATGTTCATGATGCCCAGATCCCCTACTATTCCTTTCAAATTAGAGAACCTGGTGGGAAACAAGTCCTAATTTTTCTGTCGTAGCTCCTTGACTTGGTCCATTGTATCTTCATCCCAATAGTCGCCTATGTTTGCAAACTTTAGCTGTGATTTTGATCCAATATTCACCTGTTTTGCCTTCAAGGGCTGTGAAATATTAGGAACCTCTACCTTAGGCCCGATAACTTCATGCTGTCCTTCTGAACATCCCATTCTACAGTTCTATGTCGCAACTCCGTTTCTAGATACTAGTTCATCAGGATAGTATCCAGAGTCTGGAAAAATATGTGAACTCATTCTAGCTGTGGTCCTTCTCCCCATGCTTTCGTCCATTGAGCCATATGCTCACATAGATTGTCCTTCCTATATATTTCTCTATAATGTGGGTATTGGCACACCCAAATCACAACTTCATCATCCACCGATATTCCTTCCAATCTGCGAAGCTATTCTTATGGGTACCCCACCATCTGGCAAGCGTAGCTCATAGTGCGATGTCTAGTGATTGGAATCGATGTTCCTCAGGTACATCCATTTCAAATTTATCTAGAAATAAATTGACATCATCTAAACCATTATAATGCAATAAGTTGCGTACCTCCGTGGATATACATCGAAGTGATTTTGTAAGCCTGTTGCATTGCAGTGACGATACCTCATGCAACCTGTTTTTCCAGTGTTTGAGCTCCTCATCTGAATCAAAATTATAGGAGTTGTCATTCTCCCACATAATTCACCCATCCTCCATAGGGTTGATCCAATCTTCACCTCGTGTAGTCAGCTTATACATCTACTCAATATCATCCTCCTCATCATAATCATGGACTAGTTCAGTATATCGTGCACCCTCGGCTGGTTCCAATGGCACAATAACCCTCAATTCTTTATTTTCGAATCTCATACTGCACTTCTTAAGGTTGATGATCCGAATTTAAACAGGAACACAACAAATTACAGAGATAACCATAAACACAAAGATGCAGTGGAAATAATACTTCATTTCATTAATGGAAAATACTGAAACATGCTTACAATCAGAAATGGAAATAAACTAGCTAGGGCGATGGTAGCTT
>APFE030410155.1:102595-135137 GCA_000404065.3 Pinus taeda | reverse complement strand
TGGGGCACAATATTAACAATATGGGCACTACATGGGTACATCAATATAATAAGTGGGTTGTACTAATAACAATAAGGGGTTACACTAGTAGTATAGGGGCCTAACATACTTCTCCAGATTCTACAAGATTTTGTGTGAGGAGAATACTTTTAGAATGATCTATCCCATTCAAAACCGTAGCATCCTTCTCCATGACACACACATGGTCTCCAAGTGGGACATGCAGTGACAAATATTCAGTCTCTGATGTCACATAAATTTCTATAAGCTCAAGATTTTTCACTAGGGTATCATATTTTGGTCCCTCGGCATGTTCAAGCCTCTTCAATGGATTATCGAAGGAAAGTTGTTGATTGCACACATCCTTGTCTTCTAGAAGAGATTCATTCATACTTAAACAAGGGGATATATTGTAACTTTTTCTAAGTTCCTGAACTTTTGGATGGAATACTAGAGTCCAGGCCAAATCAGGTGCTTAAACAAGGAGATATATTACATCCCTCCGTAACCTCAGGGATTCTCAACGGAGTATCAAACTGTGAAGGTTCCTCTTTCTCACCACAATCTGTATATTTTCTCCAACTTTAAAATTTTGGGTCTTTCCAGCTTCCTGGCCATTGTTTCCCTCAATTTTGGTAGGGTCAATGAATCACTCATGTTTTTCGTTGTTGTCCATATCAAACAATTGTTCTCTAATTGGACTTGCATCAGTTATGCCATCAACAATAAAAATGCTTTCCTGACATGCTCCATATTCAACTTTATTCTTTTCCACAGCTATATTATATCCCTCTGTAACCTCAAGGGTCTTCAAAGGATTATCCAATTGGTAAAGTTCCTACTTGTCATTTATTTCAACATTTATTTATGTAATGATCCTAACTAGTGTCCACAAACGTTTCTTCGCAGATTTCTATTACATTATTCTATACAAAATGGCAAACCAGGTATTTATGCTGCTTTTGGTATTTGTATTATTTATGTTGTTGATTTAGTTAGAGGTTGGATTCGTTTTTAGAAATAACTTTAAAATGATACTTCAAAAGTTTGTTTGTGACTGGTTAAATGCTTGTTGGAACACTCTGATAAGCTTGCCTCAAAGTGTTAGACAGATCTTCAATGCTCACTCAACACATTGGTAGAGTTTTGTTCAAGGTTTTGAACCTAGTTCTCAATTTTTTTCATATCTAATTCCTACAGAAGCACTAAACACTACCTTGAAACAACAAAAAAATAAAAGTACAAACAATCAAGTGATCAAAGAGCCAAAAAATACATTGAAAAACTACATATTCATAGATTCACTCCCTAGGTTTATTCATTGGTCATGTTCTCTTGAAAAATAAGTAATACCCAAGTTAAAAATTGCAGTCTTATTGTTTAAAAAACATGGTGCATTCAGGGAAATAGCACATCGTCATCTGAATATTCGGATGAACGGGAAACAAGACCTACTCCAGGTACAAATGAATACTTCAATGAAATGATATATTGCAGTTGCAAATTGTGCCAAAATAGGAAACTAAAGAAGCGAAGGCTTGTTGGTATCCATAGATTGGAACATGGAGTTTATATAGAAGAGGTACATTATAATTAACAAATTGTTATTCTTATAATAAATAAATATGCACATTATTTAATACATTATCATTGATCATTTCATTTGATTTTTTTATTTATGAAAAGCTGCTTCCAGTTCCCAATAGTCATGAAGAACCAATGGATGGTATTGATAATAGCGACTCTCAAGATGAAGGACAAGACACAGTTATGGAAGAAGCCACTTCGCAGATAAATGAGGTCGATGTCAATGAATTTATCCAAGACTTCTACACATCTTTTGAAGAAGTTGTTGATTCACCCCTAGCTCATTTGGCTAGGACACCTCTTTATGCAAATCTTGAATCTTCTATATTGGCGACACTTGTGTTGTTGTTGAACTTGAAGGTTACACATGGAGTGACAAACACAAGCTTTACTGATATATTAAGGTTGGATTGATATTCCTATAAATTAATTCTCTAGATGTCTTAAAAGCTTTGAATATTGTGTATACTTATAAAAATCATTTGTTGCACTATGTAGACTTTTGGCAAACGAAATACTTCCAAAGGACAATAAGTTGCCTCATTCTCATAGAGAAGTATCTTCAATAATGAAAGATATTGGAATGGAGTAAAAGACATATGATGTCCAAATGACCATATATTGTACTATGGAAATAATGCAAATTTACAACAATGCCCAAAGTGTCACACAAATAGGTATCGTCAAGATCAATTATCCAAGAAGGTTCCTTATAAAGTATTACGACACATTCCACTAAATCCAAGGTTTGAGAGAATGTTCAAATGCAAGGAGTTGGAAAATATATGGATCATCATGCACAAGGGATGAGCCAAGATGGTGTCCTATGTATGGTTGTGGATAGTAAATATTGGAAAGATATTGAGGTAAAATGGCCACATTTCAGAACTGAGCGAAGGAATGCAAGAATTTCTCTAGCAATGGATGGCATAAATCCTTTTGGAGATCTTAGAACAACATATTCTATTTGGCCAGTGTTAATTATAAACAACAATCTCCCCCCTTGGATGGAAATGAAAAAGGAACATGCAATGTTAACTCTTATCATACCAGGTACTAGAACATGTGAATGCAATGTTTTCTTAAAGATTATATAAAAATATTTCAATTCAGTTAATCCTAATAAATAACTCTTTGTTCACTTAGGGAAATATTAGGTAAAGGATATGGATGTATACATGGAGCCCCTCATTAATGAGCTTTGTGAATTATGGGATGGTGTAAATATGTTTGATGTATCAAGACCTATCAATGATAGAAACTTCCTATTTCATGTGATTCTTATCTGGACAAAATTCATGATGCCTTGGGGCTCTCTATTTGTTGTGGTAATATAATATAAATTACATTTGTAATTATTATGTTCATTTTAGCATTTACTAAATATGGGTTCCAATATTATTTTAGGACTACAAACAAAGGGGAAACATGGTTGTCCATCACGTGGCCAAAATTGTTGCATAGACAGTCAAGGGATCTCAATAAAACTATCTATGATGAGTATCGACAATTCTTACCACAAAATC
Organism: Pinus taeda; assembly: GCA_000404065.3. Lineage (NCBI taxonomy): Eukaryota > Viridiplantae > Streptophyta > Pinopsida > Pinales > Pinaceae > Pinus > Pinus taeda. Next base: position 132,024 of record APFE030410155.1, on the reverse strand, counting down.
ATTGCTATCGAGTGTGTGATAAACATATGTTCAATGGAAAGGAAGTGGAAATAAGGAATCCAATAAAGATGAACCCTGCTAGGTGGAAAGCGATGTATGACAAAAAAGAAGGGACAGGCTTTCCCTTAGGAATGAAAAGACTCTCTATTTTCTACATATTAGAATATTATGAGAGCTTTCCAGTAGCCCACCTATTTGATACTATGAACATCGGGAAAAATGTGGTAGAGTGCTTGTGGAAACACCTAAATGGAAATAACATTGAAGCACAAATAAAGTTAAGAAAGGACCTTCGAGTTGCCAATATCATGCCGAACATGTGGTTGCACGAAGACAACTCATATGTTCATGCTCCATGGAAATTTACATCAAATGAGAAAGAAAACATCATTTCTACTATGAAAAGCATAAGATTTCCTTCTGTCTTTGGTGCAACATTAAAAAACTTATTCACAAGAGATGGATCAGGGTTCTCAGGTCTAACACATGATTGGCACAATTGGATAAAGGTAACGCTATCACATGTTATATTTGTTGGAAACTTAATTATAAAATTGTATATCCTAGTGATAATATCAGTTCATCCATATTTGAACATGGTTATTTGTTAATAGACATGCTAGTATAGTGATGAAATTAGTTCATGAATATTTGAACATAGTTATTTGTTAATGCTCATGTAGTATGTGTTGCCTGTAGCAATACCAAGTACTTTTGACCACAATGTCACTTTGAATATTTACAAATTATGTAAATATCTGAGGTATTTTTCAATCCATCATGCATACTCTTCCATTACTCTTATCATTTGAAGTGCAACATTGGTTATGCCTTTATATGAGTTTCTACTTTTAGTTTACAAGAAATAACAAGTCTTTATTGTAATACTTGTAGGTGGGTCTCATCTAAAGAGATACATCATGATGACTTGAAGTATTGGAAGAGGAATGTTTCACTTTTGATGTGTGATATTCAAATGTGCTTCCCTCAAACCTTCTTTAATTCTCAAGAGCACTACCTTGCACACCTAGTAGAAGAGATTGAACATTGTGGTCCTATTCATATTCAAACAATGTGGCTCATAGAGAGATATATGAAGGTCTTGAAACAATTTGTGAGGCAAAAGGCTCAACCAGAAGGGTCCATAGTTGAGGGGTACATGGTTTTCCAGGCCATGGTTCATTTGAGTGAGTACTTACCTCAGTTGCATCTTGAAGCTCCGCAATTATGGAATTATAACCAATCTCAATCATTTGAAGGAGAAAAATTAGAGGGAGAAGGGACTTCAAATAGGATAAAAGGTATAAAAAAAATGTTAGGAGTTATTTGTATCTTAAGTTTTATATTACATGGCTTTAAATAATTATTAATTCATTGAACAAAAAAAAAATTCATTGTAGATGCGAAGGAGTGGGAGGCATTACTTTTGTATGTTGCATACAATTCTGACTTTATGTTGGAATGGATTGAGAAGTACGTTGAAAAAAAGAAATTAGAAGATGAAAATGCATGGGCCAATATATATAATAGACATGGTCAAAACACTACTCGATGATTGCCTGCAAGCCATAAAATAAAGTGGCCAGAGAGATGCTCGTGGGATTGGATAAAGGCCAATATTGAACATGAGGCAACAAAAGGGAATAATAGAGTAACACAACAACAATTGAATTTCATTAAAGGATCCATAAATGGGGAGGTGATATATATTAATATATTTCATATATTTAATAAATATTTTGTTAGATTTCATATCCTTGAATCTAATTAGTTGATATTTATATGAATTTAGGTAAGAAGATGAAAATGCATGGGCCAATATATATAATAGACATGGTCAAAACACTACTCGATGATTGCCTGCAAGCCATAAAATAAAGTGGCCAGAGAGATGCTCGTGGGATTGGATAAAGGCCAATATTGAACATGAGGCAACAAAAGGGAATAATAGAGTAACACAACAACAATTGAATTTCATTAAAGGATCCATAAATGGGGAGGTGATATATATTAATATATTTCATATATTTAATAAATATTTTGTTAGATTTCATATCCTTGAATCTAATTAGTTGATATTTATATGAATTTAGGTAAGATATTACAAAGGAATGTGGAATTTTGGTCATCAATTTCGCATCAGAAAAGTTGATGAAAAGAGAAAAACTTATGATTGTGGAGTTTCAACATCATTTGAGGTGGAATGTCATTCACATGCAAATGATAGACAACCAATCACAAGAACACTTCGCTACTATGGAGTGTTGGAGGACATTATTGAGCTTGATTTTATGTCTTTCAAGAAAGTTATTTTTCGTGTTGAATGGTACAAGCTTATTGAAGTGGGAGAAGAAAACACTATCTTGCTCCATGATAATGGATTCCACATGATCAATACATCTAGGTTTGAAGCCACTTCTGAACCTTATGTGTGTCCAAGTCAATGTGACCAAAATTTTCTCATTCCAAATTTTGAACAACCTGGTTGGTCATTTGTGATTGATTATGATCTAAGAGGAAAACAAGTAACATTTGTTCAAGATGTAGAGGACCATGATTTACTTGAAGATGCAGAAGTTCCCCTCGAAGACATAGATGGCCAAGATGGAGATGATGAAGAATTTATTGTCAATGATGCATATCACCAAGATGAAGACTAAGATGAGTTTATTGAAGTTTTTGAAGGACATGAGCAACCACATGGGTATCAAATCCATGAAGATGATGAATTCATTGATTTTAATTTACCTGTAGTTGAAGGTGATGAAGACTATGAAAATGATGGTATTAATTTATTTGTGGATTTAGGGTCTATTAATGATGGGGTATATATGCCATCAGATGAGGAGATTTCATCCGAGAATGACATTTTATGATCACTATGTATACTTTAAGATAGTTTTAAGGATTCACTACAATATAATTTTTCTTTACAAGTTAGACATATGAGTTTTTAATTGTAATGAACATTAAGTAATTTGAATGTTTAATGTTTTACTTGTGAGGATGACATTTTTCGATCACTATGTTTACTTTAAGATGGTTATAAGGATTCACTCCAATATCATTTTTCTTTACAAGTTAAGTATTGAGTTTTTAATTGTAATGAACATCAAGTAATTTGATTGTTTAAGGTTTTACTTGAAAGACATATATATTTGGTGTTACCGATTCTATTTTCTTATCGGTTTTTTGAGCAAGGTTTTCTTATTTTTATGTTATTATGTGTTTTCGTAAGAATGTACCCATGGGTGTTACCGATGCTACTATAGGGGATTCAATGATATTCACTACTTTTATGGAAATGTTACCAAATGCACGAGGGCCAGACGCTGCTATGATGATGCATGAGGTAAGCTTGAATATTGTCTTTTATATGTTTAATTATCTTATATTCCTTATTATATTATGCTAATTTATGTTTGTGCAATACAGGCAATCGCTAAAGTCATTCCAACCCCTATAACACCTTATAATACATCTAAGGTAATGATAGTGGTAAAACTTGATCAATATTTTTGTGCATTTAGTTAACTTATTTCACTATATATATTTATTAATATTTGTGTTTTTACTAAGCGTGCATTTTGTTGGCATGCAGGATTCATTTATGACCCTCAATACAACCAATGTTGGCATGCAGGGATCATTAATGCCCCCATATACATCTAATGTTATGAAAAATGTAAGATTCAACCATTTATTTGTGTGAGTTTGATTGTGTTATTTGTTGAGAAATCTAGGGCATATATTTAATAAAGTTTTTGCACAACGAATCCATGATTTGTGAGGTGTTACGAAGAGCTACATCATGCCTTCAAATGGATCACCCCATCCATTTTTTTCTTCTTGTACATACAATACTATTTTAAGAAGTAACCCAAGCAATATATTATTCCAAAACATGATGTCAAGTTACTTTTCTAGGGTTTTTATGTAATCAAGAGGCATTTTTAGGGTTTCTTAAATTCAAACCTTAGATCATACTCCTTTCCCTTTATGTCATTCTAGAGTTTATCCCATGCCCTAGAAATCAAATCATAGGGAACAAATACTTAAGATTAAGGTTTCTAAATACTAGGGTATTTCTTAAAATATAAACCCATAAATTCAACCCTACTACATCTTATGATGGGCCCTTTAAAAGAAAATTATTATACATACCTCATGGACACCTATCTGTACTAATTAGTATTTAGTAAACAACACTACATGGTACACAGCAGATGCCCCTTCATAAAAACCACTTACAGCCAATACTCCCCTCCGCTAACAGCTTGTGGTTTCAACATACAGTTGTTACAACTCAAGGAGGACAGGAAGCTGTAAATCCATGTGGTCAACCAGAAATAGCCCGATTTATTCATCGTGATCCTGAAAGGTGTCCAAGTGTTTAGCTAATCTGACATCGAGATGTTGAAAACCGTAAGGTTGGAGGGCCATTGTTGCTCAAATTCATCAATGTAGATATGTTGATGAGGGTATGACCAGAGCTTACTTATATTGAAGCATGTAAAGGGATTCAAGGGAGAAATGGTGACCAAATCTTCCATAATGTTAGGTCTTGAAGAATCTGATAAAGAGATAAAGCAAACAATGAATCACACATGTGTTATGGGTGTTGATATCCTTACAATGGAACAATATTTGTAGCTCATGGCTTTCAAAGAACGAAATTTGATTAGTATTGTTGATACAGGCTCTGGAAAAACAATGGCATGTCCTTTACCTGCTATTGTTCATGTTAATATGCAACCTTATCTAGCTTCAGATTCTGAACCCTGAATGCAAGCATTCTTGCGTTCATAGTCACTGCATTATTATTTGCGGAAGCTTACACACACCTTTCATGAAGAAAATATTATGGTGCTATTACTATTGAGGAAGCTAACTCCATGACAATCTCTTGATTGTTTTGATTGACATCGCTGATTCTTTGGGTGATAGTCAACAATTTGGATGAATTTCTTAGCGACAGATTAGAATCTGGATAAATATGATTCCAAAAAGAAACTACTTTGAGCACATTGTAGCCAAACTCAAATTCATGTGTAAATCACACAAATTCTGGATCAAGGATTGTGAAAGCAAGTTTACTATGGAATAGTTTCTGGTGTTGAATCATTATGTCTCAAAAGATACAGGCCTGTAATATTGGTTAAGAGGTGCCTCAATTTCCACTGTTCTCAACCTGTAGCACTGAAAGGAAGACATAAATCATGCCAAGAATATTGTGGCCAATAACACTGGACGGGTGAGGAAAATCGCACAAGTATAAACTTGTAATGTCAATAGAGAAGGGGTTAAAATATGTAGAGTGCCCTAATCCAGATCCACCGCATCTATTCAGCTACCATAGATGTATCACACATATCTTGTATATATAGCATGAAAGGGTATTCAGATTTATTTACGAAAGATAGAAATCAATCTTAGATGCCTTATAAAGTATTGATTTGGCCGTAGATTCAATGTGTGCAAGGTCAAGTTGCAGATTGGGTATGGGCATCCTTTAGAGCCTAGTTTTGATACAGAGACAACAACTCTAAGCGAAAATAAGGAAAATGCATTTTTGATTTGAAGTGTGACTGCTTTTTCCAAATATCAGTTGAGTTTTTACTGCTTTTTCCCATTCTTTTATGTCGCTCTTGAAGATATTTTTACTGCTTTTTCCAATTCTTTTATGTCACTCTTGGCCTCAGAGTTAATCATTTCTTTGGATATTTTTACTACTTTTTCCCATTCTTTTATGTCACTCTTGGCCTCCGGGTTAATAGTTTCTTTGGTCTGCTAAATTTTTTTGTTCTTCTTCTTCCTTGGATTTTGGCAAGCACTGTTCTTCTCCATTTTCACTACTATGTTTGAAGAATGAAGCAACCAACCATTACAGGCCTGCAGGTTTATACACTTTAGTTATTGGTTCTTCATCATAAACTAATGTTTTCTCCATTCCCATTCCCATTGCATTTGTGGAGCTGTAGCTACTCAGAAGGGTTGTTGAACTCTTCCTCTAGGGTTTTTGCCTGATTCATTAATTGATAATATCAAAGGAATCATGGAGAGAAGAGAGTTAAAGTCTTCAGAGGGAAGAAGTTGCATGCATAATTGCCATATGTTGATCAGGAATGCAACGGGGTTTTTCTTGGCATTAACTATCTTAGCTATTGCATTTTCACCTACAAGTGATATTTCAATTCAGGGGTTCAATTTTGCTAATTTCCATTTTACATGTTTAAATTTTGCAGTTTGATTTCTATAACACGCCAAGATTTATAATATAAACTTATTTTTACCATATAAACTTAAAATTTGGCAAAATTTTAAGTTTTAAGATCAATTTCCATTCTTAAAATTTTCCATCCTTATCAAGGATATGAATACAATATTAACTTAAAATTTATCTACATTGTGTGCTTTACTGGTGCTTATGATCCATTGGATCCAAATAGTAACATAAAAATCAAATGGGATATTGTGGCTTGGACTACAGATGGATATGTTGCAAGTAATGCCCTTTCATCAAATAGGTCTTGAATTACAATTCCCTTTCCTCATTTTCTTGAAGTTGATGTTGAGCTTTTCTGAATTTCATTCCTAGTAGCCTATAAGTTAAATTCTCAAAGCTTGACATGATGACAAATTTGGAAAACCTTAAAGTCAAGTAGAGTTTATTTTGATATTGATGAAAATTTTTGATAAATTGTGTTGTATTGATTGGTATGTTCTATATTTTGAGAAAATACTTCACTCATTTTTAATTAGCTTTATGTCCCTGAAATTAAGTATTCACTAGAAACATTGGTACAATTTACAAAAATTCCCTGAAAATCTTCATGCTAGAACTTATTTTACTCTTTGCTGAGTCTAATGAGCTTCCCTTTGTAGGTGGTCATGACCATGCACAATTTTCAGCAGTACTACCATATACCAAGCCCCCCGGGATGGACTTTGGGTTGGCACTGGGCAAAAAAGGAGGTCATCTGGGCTGTGGTTGGTGGCCAGACAACAGAACAAGGAGATTTCTCCAAATGGAAAGCAGGTGTTCCACACTGTTGCAAGACGGACCCCACCGTTGTTGATCTCTTACAAGGTGTGCCTTACAATCATCAATTTACTAATTGCTGCAAAGGTGGAGCATTGGCATCTTGGGCTCAGGATCCTCCAAATTCCATCGCATCCTTCCAAGTTAGTGTGGGCAATTCAAGGACCACTAACAAAACTATCAAATTGCTAAAGAATTTCACTTTGAAGGCTCTAGGACCGGGTTATACTTGTGGCCCTGCTAAGATTGTTAAACCCAGCCGGTTCTTTAGTCCAGATCGCTACAGAACCACTCAAGTTCTGAGTAATACACTATTATAATCCCTCATAATTTATATATTTTTGAATGTTATGTGTTTCACTCTAAGGTGGCTAAGTCTTATATTTGAATTTCCCTTGTCCTTGTGCAGTGACATGGAATGTAACATGCACATATTCTCAATTCCTGGCTCAGAAAAGTTCAACATCCTATGTCTCCTTATCATCATTATATAATGATACTATAACACCATGCCCTACTTGTGCCTGCACTTGCCGGAACAACATAACTCAACATGCTTGTATTGAGTATGATTCATATTCCCTTGCAAATTCATTCAATTTATTTACATGCCATAAGACACCTCCGCTACATTCGCCACTTAACTTGAATCGACTTCGACTGTGAATTTGAAGGAGGTGAGAGAGGAGAAGGAAGGCAATCAGGAAGCAAAATTGGGATTCATCTCTGCTGCAATGGCTCGTTCAACAGATCCCTTGGTAGTAGGAAGAGTGATAGGCGATGTTATTGACATGTTCATGCCTTCAATGGACATGGCCGTCTACTATGGATCCAAGCAGGTCACCAATGGCTGCAAGATCAAACCCTCTACTACTGTTGACTGCCCCAATGTGCAAATAGCGGGTTGAAACTTAGGCGAGAGCCTCTATACTCTGGTACCCATTTCATCAATAATTTAATTCCAACACCTCTGGTTTCATAGAATTAATATTTACATATAAATTTGTTATGGGTCTTCTATGAATGCATGCATTTACATTTGATCAGGAAATAACAGACCGAGATGCTCCTAGTCCAAGCAAACCCAACATGCAGAAATGGGTTCAATGGTATAATAAATTCCTTCGCTTCTCCTTTCTTCAATTTATACAAACATGTAGGAATGGATTCACTGGTATAATAAATTCCTACCCTTCTGCTCTCTTCAATTTATACAGAAAATACACTAAAAAAACAATACACTACAAAAAACTGAAAGAGAGACACTCTAATGGTAATAATATTTGGTTATTATTACCAAGTCTGATATGCACATCGAGGTTACAGAGTTCATATCTCCAGTTTTAGTATTCTAATATGCATGCTTGAGCTTCACAGCCTCTGCAATCTTATCAAAGTTTCTAATGCATATTAGACTAGATAGGTCTGATTTTATTTGGTAGTGCTCACATTCAATTATAACTTGATGGTGTCTAAACAATGGCACCGGTTTAGATCGTGTTGTGCCATTGTCCATATTCAATGAACTCACCGCCTCTGTCCATATTCAATGTACTCAGTGCTGCCACAAAATGGCACATACATAGAAGCTGAGTCATTCCCATCCTCACATAGAGTTGCTAGCACTTCCTCTTCCTCCTTTTGCATTTGAACCATCATGACTTCATTGCATATTTGCCACACCATACTATTTGGTATTTTTATATGGGCCAATACACTGTCCTAGTTATACCAACTGTATAATGCACAGTTGTACCATTGTAACACTAACATAGGCACCAGAAGCTATGCTACTAGAAAGGATTAAAAGTAAAGTAGGATGCTAAGACCTTAATGTCTTTGCATGTCAAACACTATGTAATAAATATTCAGGTTTGCACATGGAGTTCATAGGTTCAAGGGTAAAACATCGAGATCCTGGCCAGCCCTAAAAGATTCAAGGTTGTTTGCTTCTGGACTGTAACACTATATAAGAAACATTTTGTTTGCTCATTGAGTCTGTTGATTCAAAGTTAAAATAAATATTATCTAATAAAGAGTTTTTTTCAGCAAGAGCTAATAGATTCAAGGTTAAAACATTCAGGTCTGCAACTAGAGTTAATAACTTAATAGATCCATCTTCAAGGTTAAGACATCTTTTTTTTTTGGCCTAGGAAACACTATCTAATAAATATTCAATTCGAAATAATAGTCTTTGGACAATCAAGTATTATTTAATAAATATTTTGAGTATTTTCAAAAACCTAGAGATCATATATTCACTTTTAAAGCATGAAAATAACAGTTTTTGTCTTGTCAAAATACCATATAATTGGTACTAGAGAATAATAGATTCAAATTTTTGAATATGAGGTTTGCACATAGTTATTATTTTATTCTGGTTAACCAAAATAGATCTAGTGAAAATGGATCTATTATTGATGGTAGTTCTTTAAATTTGGTATCTCAGTAAACTTTGCACCCAGCTTGAAAATAGATTGATAAAGATGGATATAATGCTGGTTGGTATTGGTAATGGGAGCTTATTCATAGTTTTTCTTATAATTTGGTATCTCTTTGAGGTTTGCAGCTAGTTGATGGATAGATCGTAGTTCAGTTGGATCTACTCTAATTTTCATCTGCCTTTAATACATCATGGATTTTCGTGGACTTTAATGGTTAAGAAAATTCTATCATAGTGTATTAGGTTAAGATGGTTTATTTATTTATTTTCTCCTGTCTTTTGCTTAAGTTGATATATTCTTTGAGATTAAGATGCTTTTTTAATAGGTTTGATGAATATTATTGTATTCTAGTTTACTAGGTTAATATTTTTTGTTTTAGTAATTTTTTTGTTCTCATCATCTTAAAGATAACATGAAGTTAAGATGAATCATTTTAGGTATAAAATTTTTTGGCTTTAGGTTTGGTTAAGATTAGTCTCTTCCAGCTTGTGAGGTTAATTTGTTTTGTTTTACTTTTTCAGTTTTTTTAATTGTTTTACTTTTTTAGTTGTTTTTACCTAAGGTGATAAACTCTTGAACAGAGATTTTTTGTCAGTTTTTTTAAATACTGACTTTTAAGCATTGAGGTGCGATATTTTTGAGGTTTAGATAGATTTATACTATCTTTATGTTAGATTAAATGGAACTGATATTCTTACGGATTAGATAGATTTGTACATTCTTATGTTAGATTAAATGGAACTATGTTGGATTCTACTAGGTTATTTACAGTTGCTTTAACAAAATGGTCAATAAATTGAATAAATAATAATTTTTGTTTTTGTATTGGTGATCCCACTCAGGATAGTGACTGATATTCCTGGAGCCACAGATGTAGCTCAAGGCCAGCTAGCCTTTTCACTTGGTGGACTGTGTGGATTACATAGTACTTGGCCTTCGTTCCTTCTAATTTTAACAGTTCAAAATGCTATTTAATTTCATTATTTTATCTTGGTGGTTGAGTTTACCAGTTTTGAAGGGCATCAAAATATATATGTTGTGATTTCTGAAATGATTTACTTTCTATCCCATAAACTATTTTGGTCATCTTTTTTTTTTCGCATGCTTTGTAATACTAAGTACTTTTCCTATCTATTAGCAGAAATCATGAAGTTTGATGTGTGCAAAGGAGTATGCTTCTGGATACCCTTGCAAAGGAATTGCCTCTAGGAATGATCAAATTCAATGCTAAAGTTGTTTCCATTCAAAAATCTAAAGATTCTTCTTTAACTATAGTAAAATTGGGAGATGGAACTCTTATCAAAGCTAAGGTAGCATCTTAAATCAAAACTTCTGACTCCCATTTGAAGTAGTAAAACTTGGACATAATTTTGACAAATTACCTAGCAATTACACCACAATAAGCCTTCTGAAGCTGAAGCTGAATAATTACATATGCTTGGAATGTAACAATGTAATAGAGTGTTGAGCCCCTCTAGAGACATCCTTCTATAGACTTTGATTCTCAAATGATATTTGAGGCATCCCTCTTCTCCTATGTTTTTTAGCTGTTTTCTATGGAATGGGGATGAGAATGGGAATGCCACAAATATCATTTGATGCATCTCCATTTTTCTGGGAATGGCTCATTGGATGTCGCTGGGACATCCCCTACATGAAGGGACCATTCTTAGGATATTCCCTGCAAGAAAGGCACTAGTCTGCCATTCCTGAAATTTGGTTCTATGTTGGAGCCATTGGTGAAATTCATTTGCTTGCCCATTCTTGTTGAAAGATAGAGTCATTAACCTTTGGCCCATTACAATGTCAACCTGCAAAGACAATTAAAACATTGGATAAAGATGCACCCTTTATACTACAACAAACCTTTCATAGGTAGGTTTGAGACAAATAAAATGCAAGCTGAGTTGAGTTCACTGTTATATATCCATAAATAGAAGTTCCTCCTGAACTGTACATTGTATATATTATAACCACTGAGATAATGATGGCATGATCTGGTGAGAAGCCTTCATTAACTGAATTACATTATGTTATATGGAATTGTCTTGATTTACTATCGTGTACTCACATGTCTGTTTAAGGTTAAAAAATTAGTAAACTGCATTCAAATGCATGCTAGTCACATTATTTTCTGTTGGACAATTATATTGCATATAAGTAGGCATTGTGCTGCTGGAAAATTGTTCAACTTAAGAATAATTACAGGTAACCAAAAAATTTGGTTTCTCTGGTAGAGAACTATTTAGCAGAAAATGAAAATAGATTGCTAGTCTTTGCTTTCAGCTAGGATTAACATCCTTTGAGTTTTCTTTGATCTTCAAGACAAACTATTTCTACTGTTAAAACTGAAATATATATAAGGTAGAGGGTAGGAAATATTTAGCTAGCCAGAGGCCAAGACTACTTTATGTAACCCAAAGTATAATTGTGAACAACTATAGCTTGTATTGAAACACTTGCATATAGGCAATGAAGCACATAAAGTTCCATCGTAGGTTGCACATGTACATAATCAAAATGTTTACTATTAAATAATTTAAGAATCAATACACATTTTAGCCTAGGAGACCATGACCATATACAATGATGAGAATAGAAAAATTATTTCCCAACTTAATATTCAACCTCAGTTTGATTTTCTTGTTTATAATCTAGGAAACCATGGTAAGAAGTCCTGTACATCCGGAGGAGGAGCTCAGAATGATGCTCAAGAAGTCTGTGGTTATGTGGAAGCTGTTTTGAATAGTCTTGCTGCAAATGTTCCCAAAGTAAGACATCCATGTGGATGATCACACAATACAACCATACCGAATCTCAGTGTTTATTCAGTACATGATACTTGAATTGATGATTTGCAGGCTGTGGTGCTTTGTCAAGTTGAGAAAGCCAAGGATGAAATGCTGACCCAACTTTATAGCTCAGTCAGGTAAGGTTTAATGACAAAATGTGGTTAAGGTATGTCAATAATTAGTTTGATTATTTTCCCATTTTTGTATTTTGCCAAACTGATTTTGATTTTCACTTCAAATCAGGTCTCTTGGGACTTTACGAAAGTAGTGTTTTTTGTCATCCTCTGCGGGTGTAGTAGACACCTGTTGATTGGAGCACTGTACATTTGAGCTTTTGGGTGCCTTTTCAACTTTCTGTTTAAAAAGGTCCTACATGGATTTAAACTTGGATCAATCCCAAGAGAACTTTGACTTATCAATTCTATTTTCCCGTGTTGATATGTATGTAGTGTGGGCTCAGTAGCAACACCTTTTAACCTCAATATAAATGACAATGAAGCAACTATGAGCCCTTTTTTGGTTCCCTTCTATCAGCACTTTGTTTTACTCATTTATGTATCTTTACTTTGAATTTTAATTTAATTTAATTTTGAATTTATATACAAACTGTGTTATTGGTTGTTTTGATCAATCCTGGTTTTCTTTTCCTGCTTCTATTGGCATTTTCCTCATTGAATTGGTCAGGGTTCTGTATTTTTCCACTTATATTTATTTGAATTTTAATTTAGTTTAATTTTGAATTTATAGACAGACTCTGTTATTGGTTGTTTTGATCAATATTGGTTTGCTTTTCCTGTTTTTGTTGGCATTTTCCTGATTGAATTGGCGAGGGTTTCGTGTTTTTACACTTCTATTTATTTGTTTCCTTCTTATTTACTGTTTGGGATTTTGTTTGTTGCAGTATTCATGGGCAATGTGAAGTTATCATGTTTGATGTTACTACAAAATTGACTTACAAGAATGTCCCAATGTGGCACAGAGGTCTTTGCAAGTATCTCTTTTGTAGAGGGGTTGGATCTCTAAGTAGAAATGAAGGTTCCTTAATTGTGTGGTGGCACAACTGCCTAAACTGATTAGCTAAATATCTTTGTGAATTTTAGGGTGTGTGAAAATATTCCTATTGTTCTTTGTCGAAACAAGGTTGATGTGAAGAATAGGCAAGTGAAAGCTAAGCAAGTTACTTTTCAAAGAAAGAAGAATCTTCAGTACTACGAGATATCTACAAAAAATAACTACAACTTTGAGAAGCCATTCCTGTACTTGGCATGGAAGCTCTCAGGGTGAGCCTTTAATCTAGTTTTTGATGCTCCATAATATGAATCTTATATTAAAAAATTTGCATTGATTTTATAATGGGTTATTTTTATAGGGATCCAAACCTTCATTTTGTGGAGTCACCTGCTCTTGCTCCTCTTGAGGTTCAGATAGACCATGTAACCCAACAGAAGTAAGTAGAATGCTATTTTCTTATTATTTTTTGTTAACTTTTATTGAAATAATTTGTTCCATTTCTAAAATATTGAAACTTTGTCTTACAATCTTTTATGTTGTCAAGTACGAGGCAGAACTTGTAGTAGCTGCAGCCCAACCCCTTCCAGATGATGATGATGATGCTTTTGAATAGCTTTGTTAAGATGCTTTTACATATTTAGGGATTGGCGGATTCAATTAGTTTTGTATCATTGAAGTTTGCTCTTGAGTTCTGACATTTAATTCTGATTTGTATTTGGGGCTTAGAATAGCATTATCGCATCTCTCTATATGTGATTTGGGTACTGTGCAAATGTTTTCACCGGTGGAGTTGGCTAAGCTATCTTAGTTCAACTCCATTACAAAGCTATTTTTATATGCTAATACATTTTTTTTTGTTATATACTCTTGCACATTTTGCACAAGAACTTTTTGTACTCTTCAAATATTTCAAGATTGCTCAAGTGCCTTTCGTTGTGTACTGTTGGGGGAAATTCTAGTTGTGATGATTGTTGCTTGTAATATATTATGGCTTGTTAATACTTTCTCTGAAAATTCTAGCTATGTCTGAGGATTTATTTTAACTATGAAATAGGTTTACATAGTTGATAACTGTGGCTATTAAGCTTGCCTGGGTATTCTTGTGGGTATGTTGTCTGTCGAACACATAAATATATCGCCATTTCATTAATTGGGCTCTAGATTGATTTCTGCCTAAAGATTCACATTGTCTAAATCTAAAGTCGATTCCATTCAACAGTCTACATATTCTTCTTTAACTATAGTAAAACTGGGAGATGGAACGCTTATCAAAGCTAAGGTAGCAGCTTAAATACAAACTTCTCACTCCCGTTTGAAGTAGATATTAAAGCTTTATAAGATTGCACACTGTTGAAAGTTGACAGTAATTAAATATGCTGGCTGGACATTGCATTTATATATGGATGGCCATGCTAAGCTCACGTGGTCTTGGAGGAAAGCATTTTCTGCTCTGTATTAATGCTGGCATGATTTAGATTTTATACAAGTGTTCTGACATCAATTGTCAGTCCTCACTTTTATATATTTATCACTTATATTCATGCCAATGCTGGGTAACTTTGGCTTTGAAGGAAATAGTTCTATGCCATTTTATCGCTTAAGCATCACATTTTATCTACTGTTGGTTTGACATGTTTAATGCTTGAGCAATATTTTCTGAAGTGTTGCTTGCCTTCTTGTCTGTTGGAGGAAAACCACGTCAGGCATGGCATGCTGCATTGTGATGTTGGTAATTACTGGTGTGGAAATGTGAATGCTGGACTGAGCGCTCCACACAAACAGCTTGTTATTATTTAATTGGCAGAGTAAACCTACAAATTTACAAGGGTGCCAAGTTTTGTTGGAACACAACGTAAAACTTGGGCATAAATTTATTAATGAATTGAATCCCCACTTGCTAAAAAAAAGGTAATATTAATAACCCATATGTGCTGGTTTCTATCAGACAAGAATTTCTGTGGTGGTTTCTCTCATACACGAGTACTATTTGTGAACTTTGAATGTAAAACTACTTTGAAAGAACATTCAAAATGATATTTTTTTTTTAAATAATTTTTTATATTGTCTCTAGAGAGACAATAGTTTTAATTATGGACATATTGTCTCTATAGAGACAATATGTTTTTAATCTCAACTATTGTCTCTAAAAAGACAAAAATGTAATTGTCTCTAAAGAGACACAAATGAAGTTGTCTCTAGAGAGACAAATGAAATTGTCTCTAGAGAGACAAATCAAATTGTCTCTTAATAGAAAATAATTCTTGTCTTTATAGAGACAATAATAATATGTCTTCTATATTGTCTTTACAGAGACAAATTTTTGAGACATTATATTTTGAGACACCCTCTTAGAGACAATATTTAAGACAACACAAAAGTTTCTTTTTGTCTTAAGTTAAGAAAATTGACTCAAATATTGTCTTAAAACCCCCCTACATGTAGTAGTTCAAGGAGGTTCAATGCAGTGCCTACTGCATAGTGAATCCCAAAGGTGATGGTGCCCTTCACATATCGGAGGATGCGCTTGGCAGCATTCCAGTGTAGCTCATGGGACTCCTGCATGTATCTGGAAACTGACCCTAATGCATATGAGAGATCTGGTCTGGAGTGCGTGAGGTATAATAAGCTCCCCACTAGCTGTCAGTAGAGAGTGTTGTCAACTAATGGAGTGTCACCTCCATCCTCAAGGCGGACCCCAAACAGAAAAGGAGTTAGTGCTGGCTTGCATCCAGTCATGTGAAATCTCTCAAGGAGATCCTGTGCATACTTAGCTTGAGAGAGTTTGATGCCTGTGGCATCCTGGCTGATTTCAAGACTAAGAAATAAGTGTAACGAACCCATGTCCATCATCAAGAACCTATCATGCAAGGCCCTCTTGACTGTAGCAATGGCTGAATCCGAGTTGCCGATGATCAGGAGATCATCCACATACAAAATTAAGATAAGAAGAGAATCATGTGCCTTGAGCATGTAAACATTCGGACCAGACTTACATCTTTCAAAGTTTTGTGATAAGAGAAAAGAATCCATCTTCGCATACCAAGATCTCAGGGCCTGCTTAAGGTCATAGAGAGATTTCTTCAGTCTGTAGACCAAAGATGAATCCTGAATGAAACCATGTGGCTACACCATGTAGATCTCCTCAGATAGGTCTCTGTGAAGAAAGGCATTCTTAACATCCATCTGAAGTACTTCCCACCCCTGGGCAGCCGCAATGGCAGGTGCAAGGCGTATGGAATCCATCTTTGCTACTAGAGCAAAGGTCTCATCATAATCAATGCCTTGCACTTGCTAGAAGCCTTTGGCTACTAGCCTAGCTTTCAGTCTAGTGATTTTCCCATCTGCAGCACTCTTGGTCCTGTAGACCCTTTTGCATCGGACAAGTTTCCTTCCTGAAGGAAGGGGGACCAGATCCCAGGTCTGGTTCTCGAGGAGGGAGTTATACTCCTCCTCCATGACACACTCCTAGGATGGATGCTCAGCAGCCTCAGCATAAGACCGTGGATTAAGAGACTAAACCAAATGACAATGCCAAGATGGCGATGGTTCAGTGGCAGCGAGGGCAAGAGGAGGCTCAATAAACTTTGAGCTAGTCCTCTGCAAATCAGAATTATCCCCCAAAAGACCATTTATAGCAACTGGGTGGCCTTGTGCATATATCTCACGTAAGCTCCTTGTTCTCTGATTTATGACAGGGGAATTTGATTCACTACTAGAAGCCCGATCTGGGCTTGGATGTGGATCATCATATGCATGCACTAGATTTGTATCTGAAGACTCTGTCTCTACATCTGTATGCTCTACCGTGGTATCTGCATGCTTTGTATCTGCATCTAAGTGTACTGAGTCATCATATCAGACATGAGGTAGATAAAAGGTGTCTACATGCGGCAATTGAGGTGCATGTGAGAGACTTTCCTCAAATTTGACACTTCGCTTAATTATGAGCTTATCCGTAGAGGAAATCAAGAGTCGGTATCCCTTCACACCATTAGGGTATCCAACAAAGATGCACTCAATGATCTGTGGATCAAGAGCTTTCCTCTTTTTAGAGGGGATCCTGGCCCATGCTCGGGAGCCAAAAACATGGAAGTGGGTGACCTCTGGTTTAGTGTCACTCCAAGCCTCAAAGGGGGTCTAATCCTTGACATACCTATGAGGAGATCTGTTCTGGATGTAGTTAGCACAATTAAGTGCTTCAACCCATAGCTTATGAGGTATTGACTTAGCATGCAACATGCAGGAAGCCATCTCTTTGAGAGATCGGTTCTTTCCCTCAGCAACTCCTTTCTGCTGCGGAGTGTATGGAACTGTGTACTGCAACTGTATGTCGGAATGAAGGAAAAGGTTCTGAAGTGCTATGTTAACATATTTAACCCCATTATCTGTATGGAGGGCCTTGATCTTTCTCTCTGACTGTGTCTCAACTAGTGCTTTTAAATCTTCAAAGTGCGCAAAAACTTTAGATTTGTTCCTGAGAAGATACACCCAAGTATACCGTGAGAAATCATCAATAAATGTAAGCACTTACCTTGCTTTATTGATGGAAGGATGAGGAAAAGGCCCCATGAGATGACTATGGATCAGATCTAGAGGAAAGGATGCTCTGTGAGTCTTGCCAGTGTCAAACGTTTCTCTAGGATGTT
Organism: Pinus taeda; assembly: GCA_000404065.3. Lineage (NCBI taxonomy): Eukaryota > Viridiplantae > Streptophyta > Pinopsida > Pinales > Pinaceae > Pinus > Pinus taeda. Next base: position 114,089 of record APFE030410155.1, on the reverse strand, counting down.
TGTCAAGAACACACCCTTCACAAACTCCTTTGGAGAAACTAATATTTGGCAAGCCTTCCACCATCTCATGCTTGCTTAGCTGTTGCATATATCTATAATTTAAGTGACCAAACCGCTCGTGCCAAAGCCTACTACTATCATCAGCATGTGTAAGCAATAAGGAGGATTCCGATTCAATAAATTCAGAAAATGTATACAATCTAGCTCCATTGTTTACCTCACCGGTTGTAATTTTGGAGCTGCTATGTAGGTCATATATGTTCACTGCATCTGGAGTGAATTCCACTCTCTTTCCGGTGTCAGAATGAGTGATCTGATAAACTGAAAGCAGGTTTATCGAAAGTTTTGGAACATGAAGCACATCTTCAAAGCTTCCGTGTAAAAGTTCCACACTACCTTTTCCTATGACCTCAATAGGTGAGTCATCTCCCATGAGGATGGGAGGTCCTTTGCATGCATCCAAAGGGGAATAGACTTCCTTCGCAATAGCCATATGATGTGATGCACCAGAATCTATAATCCATGCATTAGGGGAAGAACCAATTGTAACTAAAGCATGAAAATTGTTACCTTTCCCATGTGGTGGATCCTCAGTTTTCTTCTTAGCTCCCTGAGGGATGTGGTCCCCAAGGTTGTGCTTCTTAAGGATTTTTGCCATTTGGTCAATTTGTTTCTTCATGCAAGAGGATTCTGGATGGAATCCTCTTTGATAGTAGGTGCATCTGTTTCCTTTCTTCCCTTTCTCATTTCTCGAGCCGAAGGGGTCATTGAATGGGTTGGTGTACCCTTCCTTCTTTGGATGGGAATGTGCTTTTCCCTTGTCTTTTTGCTACTGATTTTTCTTATTTGAATCAGATCTGTGATTTTTATTGTCGCTGCCATGATGTACAACAAGTGCATGCGCTTTTGGAGGTTTGATTTTCCCCATGCCAATGAGTTTATCCTTCTCAAAAGTAAGGGACTCCATGAACTCTTTGAGAGAAGGCATAGTGTAGGATATACCTATTGCTAGCCTTACTGAATGAAATGTAGACACAAATATGGAGTATTATGGTCTGAGCTTTGACATAATAGAGAGAACTTGGCAACTCTCCTCCTTGGATTTGTCAATTCCACAACCCTTGAGTTGTAGCAATAGATCATTATATTTGGTGAAGAAGTCTTGAATTATGTCATAGTTCCATGGATCCAATGACAGCAGCTCCACTTCGAGTAGATGTCCTTTCATCTCATCCTATTTCCCGTAGAGTTCTTCAACCTTTTTCCAAATCTCATTGGGAGTACTGCAAGCAGGTAGATGAAAATGCAACTCTGGGGAGATGCACATGCATATGGATCCGTCGAGGCTCCTTTGAGGCTCAAGTGGGCTTCTCTCACCGAATATCACCATGTCTATCTAATTTTTGTGTCGCGTCATCATCTGCAACCATTCATCATTAGCCAATAATTCTTCATCAAAGTTTACATCAACAATATTAATTGTTGGATTCACCATAGCATTAAATATTCCAATGACAAATACCTTATCATTAACAAGCTCTATTGTTGGATTCACCAAATCTTCATCCACTTGTGGTTGTGCACAATGGGATTCAAGAGCATCTGTGAGTTCTTTCTCTGCTACTTCTACAACTTTTTTACAATCATCATCCACTTGTGGGATTCACCAAACTCTTCATCTTCAACTTGATTACTCCTCCTCACGCCAAAACTCCTCTCAAAGGTATCCCAAGCCTCCTTGGATGACATTGCATCCACAATGAAGGGTATAATGTTGTCATCTAAAGATTCTTTTATACATTTCGAAGCAAAGACATTCGTTTTTCTTTTCCTTTCTAAATCTTTAAAAAAGATCATGAAAATCTCCTCTTTCAACTTTGACTTTCTTATCCTCAGGGGCTTTCCCATTTGTTGAGTGTTCACTGACTGCAACTCACCAACAAAATCCACTTACAAAGATAGTGGTTGTCTATAATAAAAACATCTTTGTGGTGGCTTCCTTGCTGGTCAACTTCGAAAAAATATTAATTCTACAATTTTTTCCTAAAAAACAACACTTAAACAAAATCTTTCACAAACTCCTTAAAACCCTTCTTTTAATAAACCATATGTTTTTTTTCTTGGGAAATATCTTCTTGAAAGCACTTTCAAACAAGAATTTTTTTTTTTTTTTTTTCCTAAATAAATTTTAGAACATAAAAGAGACCTTTTTTCTAAATAAATCTTCCTTTGCAAAAGCGCATAACACCTCCCTTTTACATCGAAATTCCCTTAAAAACACTCCTACAATACTTTTAAGAAACATTTTTTGGAAAAGTATAAGCTCTTTTATAAATAAAGAATCGGTTTCATAAAGAGGAGCCCTTTGTTTTTGAATAAATGAAAACCCCTTTTAAAAAGTTACATAACCTTTTAAAACAATATAACCTTTTTAAAGCTCTGTTAATCCAACGTAATTAAGAAATAACCCATATGAATTTTGCCGTGTACCTTTCACTTTTTAATCGTGCTCCCAATCTGCTTTGTGCTTCATGATCCGAAGTAAATTTCATACGCCTTTATTTATTGAATTGACACTAATGCTCAGGGAATTGACCTCGTGCCGTGCCTGGTGCACCTTCATTTTTTTTATATTATGAATAATGATATGTGGCGTGAGGAGAGCGCTGTTTGAGCAAAATCGCTAAAGGGACGAGATGTAATGCGACTAGCCCCGCTGCTTAATGCCTGGGGCGCGTTACGGTGAACCCTCTCGAGAACATTTTTTAAATTCCTACTCTCTCCTTCGTCCCTCTTTCTGAACTTGCCTTTTTCGCAGCAACGGTTTTGCTTGCAGCAGGAATGTTGGTTTTTTCAAATGGGGGAGGCATCTCACGTATATCTCACATTCACTAGGTTTTCTGCTCTTTTTTTTTTTTTTGCTAATACATACATCAGAGTTTTATACAACTTATCCTCTTTCTCTCTTGCTATTAAGGAGTCTTTTTCATATTGAGCTTTGTTACCATGTCAAGAAAAGAAAAACCCAGAGCTGAAATCTACTATTTTTCATATTTTCCATATTATCAACAATTAAATAAATTACATAAGAAATAGCAATAATAAATCATTGCATTGAGATTAAACTACATCCTACATCTCAACCAAACTAAACTAAACCCTAATTGATTGTAAAACTTAAATGAACAATTACACCACCTAACAATTGTTAAAATTAAATTTTCCAACCATTTGTTGACTCCCAAAAGTGTCTCTGTATAACGTTCAATACATATGCTTCATAGCGGGATACCCAAGCAATGTAATTTGAAGATAGTTCCTTCAGACCCATCCAAATGTGAAATATGTTAGTTCTCCATAAATATGTTTGTCCTTTGACCCCAAAAAAAAAAGAACTCACTAAAAAAAGTGGGAAAAAATGGCTTCTACGATTAATATAGGGAAAACCCATGAATCATTACAATGACTTTTGATGTCTTTTTATACAGCTCTGTAGCATATTGCTGAATCAACCATACAGTCCCTTATGAATGGTCAAAGAAATTAGGTTATAATTGAGAAAGCAGAATAATGCTGGGAAGGAGAATTAAGAGTTTCATTTTTTACATGTAATAGGAGCATTTAGTACATTGTGAAAGTAAGATTTCCTTGAGTTAACATATGAGGCTAATGATGGAGACAATAGATTGAATTTTTGAATTATAAGGAGAGAGTTAAAACCTTGGATATGAAATAGAGAATATTGAATAGTTAATGATGATAGTGATTGGAGTTGTGGATCACTTATTGATAGAGATAAGTTCTGAGAAGCTTGCTAAGAAATTTGAAATGATTTTTTAATGTCATTGAAAATTCCAAATATATGTTTAAATTTGATGGGTCATTTTTGTTTCTATAATTGTTAAAGATGAATCATTAAAATATGCTTTCAAGATTAAGGAATTTATTGGTAGACGTAGAGCTCAAAGAGGTTGACTTTTAGAAGAAGAAAGAGAAACAATAGAAGAGTTACCACAATCAAATGAGCCTAAAGGCACTCAAATGGGAGAGAAGAATAAAATGTACATACAAATTTGAAGTTCAATGTTAGTACTATAAGAAAGATGGTAATTATGAAAGTAAATGTAAAATAACAAGGACAAAGTTAATATTTCGAATAGTGAATGAGATAAATCTAAGTCAAAGTTCATTTTATGTCAAATCACCGAATAAGATCACAATAAGAATATTTGGTTGCTTAGCAAACATACTATAAGCAACAAGTAACTATTTCAACTCTATTAAATTTGAAAGTACTTTAGAAGATGATTATTAAGTTAAGGCTTTAGGTCAATGTGTTGTGCCTGTCTTACCCAAAAAAAAAGATAAGAAGAAACAAATTTCCCATGTCTTCTATATGTCGAATCTTAAAAATAAGTTAATAAGTATGGGACAATTGAGTCAAAATGATTATGATGTCATATTCAGGTGCTCATGCATAATCCAAAAAGAAACCACATAGTAGAAAGATTATTTCAAAGGTTCAAATGACCAAGAATAGAATGTCACCATTCAACTTGACAAGTATAAATCTATCATAGTGATATGAAACAAATACCAAATATCTCAAGCACATATGATACATGGTTGTTGTCTCTTAGGTATGGTTACCCACCTTATAGGAGTCTTACTTCCTTGCAAAAATAATTGATGGCTAAAAGACGATCTATGTTCAATGAAAAAAAAAAAATTTAGTTGCATCTTTGAAAAACATGAGAGAAACAACTTTGTAATAATCTCCTATATAGCCGAGCATATAGAAATAGTCGCCATAGATTTATACCAACCCATGCAAACTCAATCCATTGCTGGAACATTTTACTTCTAAATGTTTGTTGATGATTTTAGTTTAAAATTTTGGCTCTATTTCTTCAAAAAACTAAAATTGAAACATTTGCAAAGCTCAGAGAATTTAATGGTATAGTGGGCAATCAAAGTGAAAAATATGGTAGTGTTTTTATCACATGGAGGATAAAACTATGACAATTTTGAAATTTTGGTAGGTAATAAAAGATTAAAAGGCGGTTAACCACCACACATACTCCATACAAAAATTGAATGGCCAAAAGGAAGAATTAGACTATCATGAACTTCACAAAGAGAATCATCAAAGCTAAAAAAAACTTCCAATCATTTTCTTGCTCAAGTTGTTGTCAGTTCAGTATACATATATTAATATACTCAACAAAGAGTAAAAAATGTAAATTTCTGTAATAAACATTAAGTTACATAAGGTCAAGTGTCTCTCACTTCAAAAAAATTGTTGCATTTCTTATGCATATATCCCAAAATATTTAAGAAGAAAGTTTTAGAGTTGGAGTAAAAGTGCATCTTTGTTGGGTATAATGCATAGTACAAAATTCTATATAAATTATATAATAGAATCATAAATAATTTTTTTATGATTATATATGTAAAATTTCTGGATGAAAAACATGTAACTGACCAAAAATAATTACGAATTTCTCCAATTATATGAGCAGGAGGAAAGGCAAGTACCTCAACAAAGTAAATCAAGGTTATATGTGCAAACTCAAGAATAAAAATATGGAAATAGTTTTTTCAATAATGAGTAGGTTCAATGAGAAATCTGAAAACAAGGAGTATGCATTAATCATCACACTCATTTTTTCTTGTTATCCTCTTAACTTACTTATTTCAAAGAAGCAATTAATATGGAAGATGGGGTACATGCCATCAATGAAGAGCTTGAATCAATGGAAAGGGAAAGGAATGAAACATGTGATCTCGTTTATTTGCTATTAGATTAAATTAACATTGGTTTTAACTATATTTACAAGATAAAATTGAATGAGAAAAGCAAAATAGAGAAACTTGAAGGAAGGCTAGTTGGCAAAGGGTTTTTTCCTAATAGAACATGGACTATGAAACATTTTATCAAATTGTAATGTTAGATACTATTAGTGTTGTGTCAACCACAGCAACCCGGAATAAATGGCTAGTTAGATGTAGGTAAAAGATAAACCTTTTTGAATCACAATTTAGAAAATAATGAATGTTTAACTAAACCCCTAGGATTTGAATAAAAGGCCGAGAGTACAAGCATATAAGTTGAGTTTTTTTGTAAGGAAGTTTCAATATCTTGATATGGCCAAATTGATTATCATTTGTTAAATATTTGGCTCACATTAGAGCAAATCAACAATGAAATATTCTAATAATTGTTTTATATGTTGATGATATGGTATATTTAACTACCATAAAAAAATAGTTTGAGATGACGGACTCCGATGAACAGTTTCTTTTTCTAAATTAGAGTTAACCAATGTAGTGAATTGATATTCCTATATGAAAGAAAGTATGTAGCTTAAAACAGTCACTGTGGATAAGTACAAAATAATAAAAATATCAAGTGCAACAACAAAAAATAATATGAATTACCAACAGTGGTTCAGCACTCTAGGCTTCTAGTGAGCTATTATATAGGTCGGAACTAATCTCACTTTATATTATATATGTCGGAACTGATCTCACTCAATTCATAGAAAAAGAATACAGTTACAGGATTGATACTTTGATGGTAGCATTACTGACACGTTAATATATTGTTTTCATTTATGCAAAAGTTGATGTTATAATATTATATATGTCGCTTTTGGAGTCTTGAATTAATCTCACTCAAATCATATTAATAGAACACACTTATAGGATAGATACATTGATGGTAGCATTAAGGACACATTAATATATTGTTTTCATTGATGCAGAAGTTTAATGTTTTAGACTTCCCAAAAACAGCCTATTGTTATCTTCTCTGCAAGAATAATACGAGGTACCTCCTGCAGATCATGCCATCTTGAAAACAAGTAGAAAAGTAAGCAACTAGTATCTTTTGTGACAGTTTAAGAATTACATTGTTTAAAAACATTGTATTTCAATGAAGTATTCAATAACTTGTTAATATAAACAAACATTGTATTTCAATGAATTATTCAATAACTTGTTAACAATATTAACCATTAAAGCTAATTGTTAAAATGTAATTTATCTTGTTGACCAAGTTTAAATGTTTTTTTGGCATAGGTTTTCACTTTTTATTAATTAATATATGGTTGTTAACCATATTAACATTTAAACGTAATTGTTAAAATGTAATTTATCTTGTTGGGAAAGTTTAAATGATTATTTATTTAGGTTTTCACTTTTGTTAATTTCTATATATTAATGATGAAAGGGTGAGGTAAGGCCCAGAAATTTACAGTTCACTGCATATCTGTATTAGCTTATAAATTTAATGGCAAATTGACTGATAACTATTGTTATGTGTGATGATTTAATAGGACTTTGGAATCATAACTGCAGATGCAGCTGCAAAACGTATAAGAATATATTTTCAGATGGCGATCCAAAACGTATGTGAATAATTATTTTGCGAAGAAGTGATAAAGAGAAAAGGAATACCAATGCCAAATTAGAAAGGTTAAGAGCAAAACTCAAAAGCCCAGCTTGGCATTTGGTTTAGATATTGAAATAGGATTTGTCTAAGCATTCCGGTGAATCTCCGAATTAAGTATCGCAATTTGTACCATGTTCGTAGGAAGTTATCGGTGCAAAGCGAACGTCATAGGCAAAACAATGAGAAACAGCCATCGAATTTCAGTAGGCCAGAAAATATCGAAGATACTTGTGTGACACCAACAAATCAATGGACAATCATAGACAGCTCTTGGGTGACAATAAATCAGAAAACTATTACAGCCAGATATTCGATATACGTAAATCAGAATCCCTCTCTTAAAAAATGACGCATTATCTGGTGCCGTATTCTTTATCCTAGACAAATGTAGTTTTACTCTTCTTGTCGTTTAAATATACTCAGATGGCCCTAGAAAATCTTCTGTTGGTGGCATGGGAGACTGGTCGGGTTTTATGGATAAAATTCATTAAGTCGTTCTTACGAATCAAGAGCGGTACTTCAAAGAAAAAAGCAGTTTGAAGGAAATTTCGCATTGCTAGAAGTTCGCAAACATTCCTACAATGCGATAAATTGGTATTCTCAGATATTCCTGGATGCGCCTCCGATTTAATGCTACAGGGTCGTCAAAAATATGGAAATAACCGTGACTATCACAGCTGAAACATGGGACTAATTACCCACGCAATATAATTATAACGCAATATAATTATAAGTGGGTTGGGACTAATTGCCCACTCAGTGTAATTACGCCGATAGGAATCCTTTTATTGGAATTGGGCATTTAATCTTTTTGATCGGATGGTCTAAACTAAAAGGGGTAAATATATTCTGGTCGTCGCAATGGATAAAATTAAAAGCCATAATTTTTTTGCATATTTAAATTAGTTGTTTAAACCATACTTAAATATATTTTTTTACCAAATAATGATTAGAATTTTATTGTGCTTCTCATTTATCTCCCAGTATAAGAATTAACAAAAATGATATTAAAAAAACAATAAAAGGTATATGAAACAATATAGAGAAACAATTTTCTTTCTATATGGATTTAATCATGAAAAGTTTATCTCCAGGTATAAGGATTAACAAAAAATAATATTAAAAAAAACAATAAAACGTATATGAAACAATATAAAGTGACAATTTTTCTTCCATATGGGCAACGTGGCACATGCAGTTATCCCATCATTTAATCATTAAAAGTTTATCTCCTCCACGTATAAGGAATAAAAAAGTGATATAAAAAAAATAAAAAGTATATGAAACAATATAGAGCTACAGTTTTCTTTCTATGTGCCCAACTTAGCACATGCCAGTATCCCATCATTTAATCATGAAATGTTTATCTCCACATATAAGGATTAACAAAAATGATATTTAAAAAAAATATTAAAAAATATATAAAACAACATAGAGTTGCAGTTTGCAGTTTTCCTTCTATATGGACAACATGGCAGATGCAATTATCCCATAATTTAATCATGAAACCCTTGACGGTTGGAATTCTCCTCCACCAGTGGAACAGAGTACTCCAAATCCACTACTACAATTCAATAATTCAAATCACAATTATTTCCTACATCCAAGAGAATGTAAGCTGGGGATTGTGGTTCCAGATTGTCACAGTGGCTATGGCTATGCCAACTGCACTATTTCTCTGTGGGACTCCATTATACAGACACAAGGTTCCTGGACTCAGTGCCATCACTGGAATAGCTAAATTTCTTGCAGAGGTTTTTATAAGAAAAATAAATATCAGTATGTCTTCAGACATAAGCTTGTTTTACCAGAAGGATGAGGATGTTGAGTTCATAAAATCCGGTCCCAAGCTGCTAATGCACACAGATAATTTACAGTAAGTTTTTACTAAGTTTCTCACAAAAATTCAATGAAAACAATTCACCTGCTTTTGACAAAATTTGGAAGAAAACGCAATCATTATTATTTTGATATCTCCTTTTTTTATTGGCAGGTTTCCGGAGAAAGCGACCATAATGGTACCAGACTCTCCAGCATGGGATACTGATACAGGGAGAAGAAAAGAGCCAAACCGATGGTATGTTTGCCCAGTAACTCAAGTAGAGGAAACCAAGCTTATCATGAGGCTAGCACCCATCTATTTCTCTTGCTTAATCTTTAGAATGGTATTCTCACTGAGCATATCGCTCTTCGTAAAGCAAGGCAGTACCATGGATAGAAAACTAGGTCCACATTTCCAAGTGCCAGTATCTTCTCTTCTGGTAGTCCAACCACTTTCTGCAATTGTTTTAGTGGTTATGTTTAATCATTGTATTGAACCACTAGCCAGAAGAATAACACGCAATGGAAGACGAATAACTGTTCTTCAATGGATTGGAATCGACTTCCTTTTACTTATACTATCCAGTGTGTCTGTAGCTCTGATAGAAAACATTACGATCCATGTTGCAAAATCTCATGACTTGATCCACCAACCCTAATCCCTCTCAACATTTTCTGCATAATTCCTCAGTTTTTCTTGATCGCAGTGGCCGAGTTGTTTATTGTAGTAGCCTTACAGGAATATTTCTATTTTCAATTCCCTGATGGCAAGAGCAGCTTCGGTATGGCCTTCAATCTCAGTGTTCTGGGATTCAGCAGTTTTTTGGCCAGTTTTCTGGTCATCGTATTTCAGGCAGTGACTAAACCAGGAGGGCATCGAGGCTGGATTGGAAGCAATTTAAATAGATCTAAAATAGATTATTTTTATTGGTTTTTGGCGGTAATTGAAACTACTAATATATGTTGCTAAATCAGTCCATAAGATATATCTATGCTGGTCATATGTTTGCCCGTAGAAGTCCTCTTCTTTTTTCATAACTTCGTTGCATGAATATTGAGAATATTGATTTAATATTTGGTTTAACTAATCTGAATTTCATTCGTAACTCACCTTTTTTCCTTCTTTTTCCAGCCATGAGATTTGACGTTAAGGTTATATTCATTTTGTAACTGCAGGTGGGAATAAAAGAACGAATGAAGGAGTTGCAGCTCAAGAAACCATAAAAGAGCAGAGAATGAATATCAACGAATCTCTAATGTAATTTCATCTCCAAAGAGGGGCGACTAGTACTACTGCAATTGCAAATCCTCATTGTTCGTTTAACACACCTGTCTGTGTTTTACTCTTAAGGTCTTTCGTTCGAGTAGTTGATATTTGTAACAGAAATAATTTTGTTACGTATTAGTTGAATTACATATCTCAAATCCCTTCATTAACATCAGGGTGTTAGCATTAATCTTTTTAGATTTTTGCCTTTGCTTCCTCGTTGTCTTAATTTAAAACTCCAATTAATGCATTTTCTTCACATTATGTATAGCGGAAGGGGCGGTTGACTTGCCACATTTAAATCGTTGTGGAATTTATATTTTTTATTATAAATTTGATTTATTTATGATTTTGTATGATTTAAAATTATTTGATCTTTATCCAATTTTTTATTTTTATTTTTCACGCCTTTCTAATAATTGAGTCTATATTAATATTAATTGAAGAGCAGATATTTATTTTAATTGTATGTAGCCTAATATGTTCCTGTGGGTAGATTTAAGTTCTAATATGTATCTCTACCTCATGGCCCTGCCTCTTCGGTTATATATATATATATCAAATCCCCTTTTGCCTAAGAGTCTTAATTTTAATTTCTGGTTATGTTTTCGGTGATATTTTCAATGCCACTAAAAATAAAGACACTTAAATGTTCTTGATTGTACGAGCATGAAAATCATTTAAGGTGTAGAAATGATTAGAAACCCAAAAACTAGATAAAATGCTTTCAAATGAGATAACATATCTCTAACAAAATCTAATAACAAAATTCCCAAATCTGTCTAGTGTAACCTCCCAAGTTTCCTTTGTAAACCATATAACATGGAAAACAAATTCCCAAATCTGTCTAGTGTGACCCCCCAAGTTTCCTTTGTAAACCATTGAGAATCAGAAGAAAGTAATATTATGAAATGCCCTCGTTATTGTAAAATTAAATTTCAAATTCATTG